>JAJHZJ010000049.1:2202177-2222177 GCA_023548195.1 Bettongia penicillata ogilbyi | reverse complement strand
TTCACTTCAATTTAAATTGTATGAATAATGCATCAAATTATAAAACATTGGTTAAGCTTTTAGTTTGTATTGCTTTACCAAAGGTCACAAAATAAAAACCTTTTTATTCTTGTTCCCTGAAGAGAAATTCTACATTATATAAAAAAAAAAAACCAGGAAGAAAACTAGCTTTTAAATTACTTTCAAAATCTGTTCTAACAGATAATATAACTGGTGTACACACTTTAAAATTTATAAATAATTTTTATACTGTAATATATTTGAAAAAATAATGTTTCAAACCAGCATCATCTTTAGATTTATTCAGAAGTTGCCTTCCCAATTATGGGAAAACACTATTTAATAGGGATGGAAATGGGTTTATCATTCTGACTCCCATATGGCCTATATTGCTGAGTGTGATTTTTTTCACATATCACATTTTAAATACAGCATAGAGGTGCCAATTTAGTTTTATTTGTGAAACTTATTCTGCATTTTTTAAAAATCTTGTGTGCTAACTTTAAGAGGTTTGTATGCTTCCAGGACAGGCTGACACAATTGATTCTCTGTCCCACTTTTGAAAGGAAGGAGAAGGAGACAGTGTTCAGGGAAATAATAAATATGAGATGTTACTCAAAAAGGACAAAATAAGTATGACAGCATAATAAAATGACTTGAAACCTTGCAAACAGCTTCTTTTGCAATAGACAAAATTTAAATGACCATTAAATAAATACAATAACTAGAAAAGATGAGGAGGAAGGGCAAGGGAGAAATTTATACAGTATGAAACCTTGAAATAAAAAACACTCTCTTGCTGTTACCTGCATTTAAAAAATCTGGAGAATACCAATGAAAATGATATTAAGATTAATATTAAGTTTTTTGAAAATGTGCTGTGAGAGAATAAATATATTTGGATACTGAAATAAAACAACTTGCCCCTATACATGCTATTACATAGCAAGTAATTCAGAAGATAGTAAATTTTTTTCTTGATTATGACTAATAAGTTAGTGGCTTTTAAAATGAGGTAGTCTCAAGAGATATATGCATATAATAGTCCATATATCACAGTTTTTCCAAAAGTAGAGAATACCACAGGCATCAGATCACAAATCTAACAAAATATCAAAGGATTTTTTTAAAAGTAGATATCAAGAATACTTCAGAAGAAAGATGAAAATATTTACCTTTTTTCAGCCACCAAACATGGAAATTTCCATTGAAAGCTGAATTAATGAATCATTACATCAAAACAGAACTAAATTATAGTAAATTATGATGTGACATAAGTGATCATTCTTTTTAACTATGTAGTTTTATAATAGATAAGATTAGTGCTTTTAATAGCATATTGTTTCAATTGTTTATACTATTGAAATATTGTTATGAAAATATTTTTAGACTGTAATTATTAATATGAGAGAGATACAAGAATCACAGTTAACCTAATTGTCACATTGAGGATCTTTTTAGTGTGCTTTTGTTTTTACTTTAGTTGTTTTAGTACTGTTGCTTTTAGTCATTCAATTCTAAACTCTTATCACGACTTCATGGTGTCAAAAAACAATTCTGTAAAGCAGAATTATTCCCCTGATATCTGATTTCTCACAGACCTGAGATCTGCCTACTAAATTCACATCCTTTTAACTCATGAATACACATGTTCCTATAGCCTAAAAAGGTAAAGTTACTTCTGGTAGGAGAACTTTTATAGTCCATAGTTTAAACACATATGGGATTATATTTACTGACATTTGAAGCTGTCACAGACCAGTCATATTAAGAATATTAATAATTAATACACAACCACCTATTAAAGTTTTACAATTTCAGCATATTCAGGTATAACTCAGGAGACAACATAAGTTATATAAATTTCCTCTCTCCATATATATACATATGTATGTATGTGTGTATTTAGATATAGTGTGTATGTATTTACGTGGAGAGGTTTGGGGATCTAGGGATTAATCAAGGGATCCTTGATTAATTGATTTCTCCCAATTCATTTGATGAAATTTTAGAACTTAAGAGGTAGGTCATAAAGAGATGATCCCAGAAAATCTTGATCATTCCTAAACCAACATTTTCTATGATATTACGAATCATCATTGAAATGTGTTCTTAAAAAAAGATACAGCTTTTGCACATTTCCTTCGTATTATATCCACTCTTAAAAAAACACAACAAAAGAGAGCAAGGAAATGCATATGGAATGAAATACAGCACTCAGTTGAGAGGAAACCAACTAAAGATGTAGCAAACAGTTCAAGACATTTGATCTGGCCAAGTTAAGTGCCTTGTTGGTCAGCCTAATGTCAGTAAAAGCATGTCTGTCACTAAATGAAATCAGATAAAAACTATGGATGTAAAAATCCTACAAAAAATGCTAGCTAAAATATTAAAACAATGTTATAAAGATTATACCTTATGATCAAGTGGGATTTATACTAGGAATTCAGGAATGGTTTAATATAAGGAAAACTATTAATATAATTTATTACAGCAACGTAGTACCAATCTAGTATTCACAGAACCAATTGCTGGTATAATTCTGAATCACAAAATATAATAGACTTTTCACAGGACAGAACCAAAACACTTATTCAGACACAATAAAGTCAAATCCCAACACCAGAAAGCTAAATCCATCACAATAGCAAAGAAATCTATACACAATAACAATGTAGGGGACAATACTATCCCCAAGCCTTCTCTCTGTTAACCTGTAACAGAAAGGACCCAACATACATAGGAGAGCCTGTTGTATGAATTCTTAGATCTGCTTTTCTAAAGGGAAAGCAACTTTTGAGGGGTCAGCAATCTACTTTAATCAAACACATACATCATTCACTTAGTTCAGGGGAAAATGTCAGAACCCTGAACTTCAGGGAAAATACAAACAGAAATTACAAACACAAAGACCAATAGAGAGGGTTTCCAAATGTTTGACAATAAGCAATACATACATCACAGATCAACAGACAAATGCAACTGCCTGACCTTTACATACAGACATAGTTACCAGAGAGAGAAGTACCAACATCTGGGTTTTCAAAGCCAGGGAGCTCCTTAGCAGCTGCCCAGAGTCTCGTCTGGCCAACTAAATACTTCCAATGAGTAAGCCCCAAAGTAAAAACCTCACCTCAGAGTATTTAGATATTTTTCAGGGCCAGAGGTCAGGACCCTCGGACACAGTGCTTCAATAGAAATTAACAAAGGTACTGAGGCCTATTAATGGGAATGGAAGATCTTTAATTCTTCCCCCACCCACCATTAACCTTACATTAACATTACATAGAATTCCCCCAAACCAGCTCCCTTAAACAAATCACAGACTCCTTTAAACAAAATCACAAACTCTTCCACTCAAGCTAGTTACTGCCTTTCCCAGTTCTGATTGCTCTAACTTCCTCTCAATGCAACTTTAGCTCTGCCTCTTCCTGTTCCACCCTTGCTGCTCCATCCCTTCCTATTCCATGTGAATTAAGTAGGTCACATGGACCTATTAATGGATAGGAAAGATCTTCTCATTAGAAAGCAAAATTACATTAACAATAGCAAAAATGCATTATCAATACATTTTGCCCCAAGATCTTTCTTTTATATGGGGGCAACTGATATCAACAGAACTTTAACAGGGATAACAGAAAGTAAGCACATAAAACAATATCTCAGGGTGTGGCTTAAGTACAACCACCTCATCATTCCCCTCTGAATTAACAGGGCACAAAATCCCTTGGGATAAGATGTAAAGGTTTTTTTTTTCTATAACTACTTCCTACTGAAATTAAACATAGAGTTGTCCTTACCCCAAGAGGTCCCATTCTAGGAGTCAGTTTCTCAGCTGACATCTGGAGTTTGGTTGACGTCAGATCCAGGGGTGACAACAGCACATTGGACAGGGGTGACATCTGACTTAAGCAATCAGGTATCTACAGATGAAGGGTATTTAGCCTGCAGGAAAACAAGTGTGACAAAGTGAACAGATAAAAAGCAAAAAAGGAGAAAATAACCAGAAGGAGAGTAGATATATTGTCATACATGCTTCTGGAGTCCATGAACTTACTATAGCCTCATTCACTGTTGTTTACTGTTTTTCTAATTTGCAGTTTAGTATCATCATTCTAGCTAGAGGTATACTTTCTTTAACATGAGCTAGAGCCATGCCAATTTCCTATTCTCCCTGCAGATATGATGGACTTGGATACAATGTTTCAGGAGGATCTGTAGGGGCTGTTCTTATTTCCCTGCTCAGTCTAATATCAAGACTCTTTTCTCAATACATTTTGTATAGTTCATTAGTTGAAATGTCATCTATTCCTCCAAAATCTGCCCCTGCTCTTAATAGAGCAGTAAATAATTCTTTTCTTGTCAATATATTCTGTCCTTGAATCCACAGGTCATTTATTCTTCTCTCAGGAGGAAATTTATCTGTTTCACTGATTCTCACCACCCAAGATACCAACGATTCTTCCATCCTTCGGATAAACCTGTGACCTCCTGCTGAATAAAATCCTTAATTACCTCCCCAAACAAAACACATATCAATAGATGCTATATTAAAAACACTTAAAAGCATAGTTATAAATAGTTTTTTCCCTTAAATTGATAAAAGTCATTTATCTAATATCATCAGCAAGCATTATTTGTAATAAGGATAAACTAGAAGCTTTCCCAGTAAGAACAGGTATGAAACAAGGATGTCTACCATCACTAATATTATTCAATTGTGTACTGGAAACCCTAGCAATAGCATTAAGAGAATAAAAAGAAATAGAAGGAATCAGAATAGGGAATGAGGTAATAAAACTATCTCTTTTTAACCCAAAATCCAAACACTCAACTGAAAAGTTAGTTGAAACAATTAATAATTTTAACAAAGTATCAGTATATAAAGTAAATCCACAGAAATCATCAGCTTTCCTTTATGTATCACAAAAAAACCTGTAAGAAGAAATAGTAAAAGATACCACATTTAAAATAACTCTACACAGTATAAAGTAGTACACCTGCCAAAACCAACCCAGGAACTATATAAACAAAATCATTTTAAAAAACCCTTTTTATACCAATAAAATCAAACTTAAATAATTGGAGAAATATTAATTGTACATGGGTAGACAGGATCAATATAATGAAAATGTCAATTTTACCTAAGGTAATATATATTTATTCAATGCCTTCCAAATTAAATTACCAAAAATATTTTACTGAATTAGTAAAAATAACAACAGAATTCACTTGGAAAAACAAAAAGTCAAGAATATTAAAGGAAATAATGAACAAAGTAAAGGAAGGAGATTAAGCAGTAACGTATCTAAAACTCATCATAAAACAGTTATCAAAACTATCTGATACTGGCTAAGAAATAGAAAAGTAGATCCATGAAACAGAACAGTTACACAATTAATAGCAGCAAATAACTATAGTAATCCTATATTTGACAAATGTAAAGACCTAAGATTTGGGGATAATTTATTATTTGTTTAAAATTGTTGAGAAAACTAGAAAATAGCATGGCAGAAACTGGACATAGACTAAAAACTTACACAATTTACCAAGATAAGGTCAAAAGTGATACATGACCTAGATATAAAGAGAGATAAACAAGGAAATTTGAAGAACGTGGAACATATTACTTGTCAGACTTATGGACAGGTAAACAATTTATGGATAAGCAAGAGAGAGAAAAGAGAGTGAAGGCATAAAAATGAACAATTTTGTTACATTAAATTAAAAAGGTTTTGTACAAATAAATATAGCCAAGATAAGAAGGAAAGCAGTGAATTGGGGGGAAATTATAAACACTTTCTCAGATAAAGGTCTCATATCTAAAGTATGCAAAGAATTTTGTCAAATATATAAGGATATGTCATTGCTGAATTAATAAATGGTCAAAGTATAGGAACAGGCAGTTTTCCAAAGAAGAAAGAAAAACAGTGTGTGGTCTTATGAAAAAATGTTCTAAATAATTATTGTTTAGAGAAATGCAGGTTAAAACAACCTTGAGATATCCTTTTATATCTGTCAGATTGACAAAAATATTTGAAGCGGAAAATGACAAACGTTAGAAGGGATGTGGAAAAATTGGTACACTAATTCATTGTTGGTGGAACTATAAACTGTGAACTCCAATCATTTTGGAGTGCAATATGGAATCATGCCCAAAGAGCTATTAAACTGCTTATGCCCTTTGACCCAGTAATACCACTACTGGATCTATTTCCAAAGATTATTAAGGAAAAAGGAAAAGAAACTATATGTTCTGAAATGTTTATAGCAACTCTTTGTGGTGGCAAAGAACTGGAAATTGTGGGCATGCCTGTAAATTGGAGAATGACTGAACAAGTTGTGGTATATGATTGTGATGAATTACTACTGTGTTATAAGAAATGATGGACTTTATGATGTTAGAAAAACATGGATAGACTTGCATGAAATAATGAAGAGTGAAATGAACAGGACCAAGAGAACACTGTATATAGTAATAGCAATATTGTTTTAAGAACAAATTTAAGTATCCAAGTCATTTTGACTATTATAAATACCCAAATTAACTATAAAGGACCTATGAAGGAAAATACTCTCTGCATCCAGAGAAAGAACTGATGAATAGAAATATGTACAGAGTGATTTTACACACACACACACGCACGCACGCATGCACACACGCACATACACACATGCATATGTGTGTCAAATGGTAGTCATTTCTAGGGTGAGGTGATGGAAGAAAAAAAAGTTACACGATAACTTTATCATAATTTTGAAAGGAGTAGAAAGTTTTATATAATAGATTTACATTTTCATGTGCAACCATCTTTTTATTGCATTATGTTATGGAAACTTGTTTTATTCTACAAATTAAAAATAAAAAATATTAAAAATAAAACTATTGCTTGTCTCAAGTTATTTATACATCACTGAAGAGTACACTAGCAGAGAGTCAAAGTTAGGAAATTGATTTGAACAAGGCCATGAATTACTTTATTCCTGCAGAATTGTGATTTCATTTCTCTTCTCATTGTATCCCCCGGGGAAAGTTTCTGCTAAGCATGCCACTCTACTGGGCATGGTGTCTGCTGCCCACTGGGCATGGTGTCTGTCATCTACTGAGCAGCTCTGGCGCAAGATACAAATGAGCACAGGAGAGAGAAAAATAGAGAAATTCCTCTCCCCTCCCCAAAGCAGAAAATACAGAGTTCCTCTCAAGAACTCTGTTTCTCTAAATAGCTAAATTTTTAAACTACCAGAGCTCATACTCTTCAGAAATATCTTCTGCCTCAATTTTCATCTATACAAGATATTATCATAGTAGTAGAGGGAAGGCAAAAGAAGATAAAGAAATCCTCACCCCTTTTTAATTTTTTAACATATTTATTATATTATTTCATCCATTTACATGTAAGAACAATTTCTGCATTTATTTTTTAAAACTTTGAGTTCCAAATTCTCTCCCTTTCTCCCTTCCCCCATCATTGAGAAGGCAAGCAATTTGATATGTTATACATGTGCAGGTATGCAAAGCATGTTTCTTTATTAGTCATGTAAAAGAAAACACAGACATAGAAAGAATCCATGAAAAAATGAAGAAAGCTAAAAAAAGTATACTTTGATCTGCATTCAGGCCGTATTGACTCTTCCTCTGGAGATGGACAGCATTTTCATCATAAATCTTTCAGAATTATTTTGGATCATTGTATTGCTGACAAAACTAATTCATTGACAGTTGATTCAGTCACCCCCAAGGCCTGCTGTTGGTTTGCTGGAGTATGGCCTGAGCAGGTGCTAATGTTGGTACCTGCTCTGGACTGTGTTCAATTCTCATCCAGGTGCTAGAGGTGTTCCTTGCTTTCTTTACAAGTTATCTTGGGCTGGAGAATTGTTTTCACCCTCTCTTACTGTGGGTTCTGCTGCCCCAGAATTCATTCTGTGGTACTATTTAAAGTTCTTCTGTGGGAAATTTGGCATAGGCAATTAGGGTGAAATGACTTGCTCAGGGTTATGCAGCTAATAAGTATCTGAGGGAAAATTTGAGCTCAGGTCCTCCTGATTCCAGGGCGAGTGCTGTATCGATTGCACTGCCTATTGGCCCCTTGATCCTTTTATTCTGTAATTTCATCAAGTAGGCTGGGATTAAATCCCCTCCCCTCCCCTCCCCTCTCCTCCCCTCTCCTCCTCCTTTTCCTTTCCTCTGCTGTTCTACCCAGGGGAAGGTACACTCCATACACAAAGATGCCTTTCTTTTTCCTTTAGGTTTACTGTCTACATTTCTTGCTCAAAGACCAAGCCTTAAACCCAATTCACTCTGGAGGTCATACACTGGACAAGTCCCCACCCACCTAGCACAGAGTGAATGTAATTACTAAATAGTAACTGTTTCTTGAATGAATAATGAATAAATGAATAAAGACTACAAATGAATTGAAACACAGGTTGCAAAACAATAAGTTCACTATATATCTTTTTTGTTTAGTTTTGTTTCTTATTAAAGAAAAAAAAAATGTCATGTGCATAGCAGAACCTAAGAGAGGATTCAAATTATGCAACAATATATTTTCATTTCAAGAAAGCCTGTATGATAAATAATACTTGTGTTGAAAATTGTCCATCTTTTCCTTTCTTCCTTGTGAGTTCTTTTGTTCTCTGCTGTGCATATTTTTATTTTGTTCTTTTTTCCACTTCCCCTACCCCCAGAATGCTACAATGAAGTTTAGATATATTTCTCTTTAGCTATAGATATTTACATACACATATACATATATACATGCATATAAAGATATATTTTTCCCAAATCTATTCTACTCCTGATCTTTGATTTTTATGTTTGTGCATATCTCTTGCTTCCTATCTCTCCTGCCTTCTCCATTTAACTTCTATCTACTACCTAGGCATCTAATTACTTGCCTACTTCCTTCTGAGGATCCCTCCCCTATCATTCCATCCCCATAAATTTAAACACTCTTCTATATCCCCTTTTACCTATTCTCTCACCTTCCCCTCTAAAGATCCCTCCCTTGTCCTTCCCACTTCCCTATACCCCTACTGTTTTATTTCCTCTGAATTTAAAAGATTGTTTTATTTGCCTAAATGTATATATATTATTCCCTCTTAAATCCATTCCCAATTAAAGTAGGTTACCAGAACTACTAGCCCTCCTCCCCCCATCTAATGCCTCTGGACCAATTTTTCCTCTTGCACCTCATGTGTATAAAATAATTACTCTTTTTTCTTAAATGGTTTTACTTTTAAAATTAATATCATAGGTTTATGCCAATCTTTGTTATGAACTATCCAATTATTAATTAGTCTTAGACATACACTTATATATATAAAAGGTAAACAATGTGTCTTTGTGAATCCCTTATAATCAGTCTTTGGTATATATCTTAAATTTTCCTTGGTTCTTGTATGTCAAATCTTCTATTAAGTTCAAGATTTTTGTTAACAAAGTCTTGAAAGTTTATCAAATGTTCCTTTTTTAAATTCCCCAAAATACTTAACTTTGTAGGGCATGATACTTTTGGCTGGAGCCTCACTTCTTTCGCTCTTTGATATGTGTTCCAAGACCTGTAGTCCTTTAAAGTCTCTGTTGCTAGGTCTTGCATAATTCTAAGTGTGATCCCATCATATTTAAACTGTTTTAATCTTGATGCTTTTAATATTTTATTCTTGAGTGGGGAGTTCTGAAATTTGATTATGATATTCCTATGAGTTTTCCTCATAGGATTTCTTTTAAGTGACGATTGATAGTTTTTCCTGTTTCTATTCCACCCCATCTTGTTCTAATGCTTCAGGGCAATTTTTCTTTAATTATTTCTTGTATTATTGTATCAAGATTCTTTATTTGATTGTAACTTCCAGTTATTCAATTATTTTTATATTTTCTATTCTTCATCTATTCTCCAAATCTTGTGTTTGTCTTATAAGATGTTTCACTTTCTCTTCTATTTTTTCATTATTCATGTTTTGTATAGTTATTTCTTGATCTCTTATAATTTCACTGGCTTCATTTTGCCCAATTCTAATTTTCAAGGTGTCATTTTCTTAAGATTCTGAATGTCCTTTTCTGATTGGTTGACTTTCCTTTCATAACCTTTTTATTTTTCTTGAATTATTCTTTTTTTTTAGTTTTTCCTTTATCTTTTTCATTTGGTTTTTAAACTCTTTTTTTAAAGATCTTCTATAAATTCTTTTTGAGCAGGTGAACTTCTGCCATTATTCTTTGGAGGTTTCTTTACTTCAATATACTTCTCTGAAGATGAACACTGGTTATCTCGATTCCTGTAATAACTTTCTATGGTTGCATTCTTTCTCCTTTGCCTGTGGATTTTTTGTTGTTCTTGTAATAGCTGAATAGCCTAGGGTATGGGAAATGGTGCCTTTTGCTCCAAATCTCCACTTCTCCCCTCTAGCTTGGAACCAAAGCCAAACCTCCAGCCTGTAAGTGCTGTCACCCAAAGGCTCTCTGCCCCACTGCTTATGAACTCACTGGGCATGTGCTGGTTCCTTCTCACCCCACCGCTCTTCACAGCACAGCTGGATCTGGAGTTCCTTATCAGCAAACTTCCCCTTAATCTTCCTGGGTTCAAATACCCAATTTCCCTCACTATCCTGGGGATGAAGTTTCCTGTGGCAGGGGCCAAGGCAGCCTCTCAAACCAACTAACCCCAGGGCTTGCCCCTTGTTTCCGGGTCTTGTAGCTTGTTGTTGAAACAGATCCTATCCTGGCGGACTTTAGTCTTCATGGGGACCAGACCTTGTCCTGGGATTTTTCTTCCAGTCTTGTTGAATTGTCCAGGAAGGCCCCTGGTGTGCCCCTATTCTTATTTATTTTCACCCACACTTTGTTCACCCTAAGGTGCTATTTTAACTCTTTGTGGGGGAAAACCTTGAGAACTTGGAATTTTCTGACCTACTCAGCCATCATTTCAGAATCCCCTCACATCCAGTGTTCCAATGAATGTGACCAGTGGGAAACCTGTACTGGAAATACTTCTAAAGTAAGTTTCATATCAACAACAAGTTTTGTTCTTCCTTTTTATGGTGAGGTTTTTTGTTGTTCTTTATTTGTTTTCTTGGAGAAAACTGCCTTTGTATAGGACTTTTTAACCTGGGAAAGATCTTTGTGTAATCTCAGTGAATCCTCACGGTAATCCAGAGGCCCCTTGTAATGATCTCTACTTGACAGTTCAGAAATAGAGAAACATCTGGCACTGAGATTAGACTCCACGTGTTCTAGATGCCAGCCTTAGGCACTTTCCACAGGGATAGGCCTTTGAAGAGCCTGAACCATTGAAGACCAATCAGAAGGCAGTTGTGAGATGGAAGACTCACCTCAGTTATTTTGAAATAAAAGATGAAGCAATTTTGATGTTAAAACATTGGTGTTCATATCATATAAACTGGTTCACTGCCAAAACATGTTTATAGTCATGCATATAAAGTCAAAATAGCTTAACAGTCTATTTATACATTTTGAGCAAGGCTTTATTTTAATTATAATAAATTTTACACCACTAATTAAGTGCTGCAATATGGTTGTTATTTTTGCACACATAAGGCAACAAATCCAAAGTTATGATCTCAGAATGACAGTAATGAAGTCATATCCATCTTTTCATGAGATCTCATGCATTTATTATTTTCACTCCTAAAGTGTGTGTACTGCCAAATGCCTTTGAGTATTTACTGATAACATTTAATATTGAAAAAATAAGATTAGACAAATAGCAGCTGGGCTCAGAATCAATATTCTCTAAAATGGAGGATATGAACATTTGAGTAATATAATGCAAGAATTTTTTTGCATAGTAGTTTATAATTTCTATAGGCATTCTGAATATTGAACACTTTACAGGACCAATGTATCAAAAAAACCCAATATTAATAATCTATATTTTTATAATATGGAACCTGGCATATTTGATAGAGAACTAGCTTCAGAGTCAGGAAGATGATGTGGGCCCAAGTTCTTTCAGTGATACATGCTAGTTGCACAGCCCTGGGTAAGTCACTTAATTGCTCAATGACCCAGGGAACTCTGACACTTTAAGTTACAGAGCAGGTGACAATTTACACTGAAAAAAAGAGTTCCCCTTTCAGGAGTTTCATTGAGACCATCTAAAAAAATCATATTTACCTAGTAGTCTAGGGTTTACAAAGTTGTTTCTTCATGTAATGGGAGTGGCCAATGAGATTCCACTCTTTATGAGCATTCACAGCATGCTCTGCCTGATACAGTCCTCTGTTTGGATTTTGGAGCATGTGAAGCTGTTCTATGAATATTTCTTCTCTTTTTTCTGTATAGTATAAAGGAGACATTTGATTGGCTGGTGAGCTGAACTGAGAATGCATACAGAAGGTATTATCTGTCCAAATGAATCTCTATCATTCCGGTGGCTGTTTCAGAGGTAGGGAAAATGAATTACTGTGAGTGAAAAGAGGCAATTGGCCTCCTTCACACTGAGGTGCCATGAAGCTGGTGCACACCTGGCCTCCTGATAAGCCCATATCTGATTTGAACATAGCTCCCTTTGGTGTCTTCTTTCCTTTGGTACAAGGCCTTGTGACACTTCCCAGAATGACACAGGAATAAAATCATGCTCAGTGAAGAGAGATCTGCTTGAAAGATCTTCTTGAACCAGCATAGCTGTGGATCAACAGCAGGAACACCTTGTATGCTTAAGCAGAAGAGTGGCTGTATGGCATCTATGTTGTTTCCAGAAGAAAACTTTGTCAGAGTAAAGACTTTGCAGCAGCCAGAACAGCAGAGCCTGTTCCCCCAAAGATGATGAAGGCAAAGAGACATGTATTTTTTTTTCTCTTGTTGGTATTTCTTCTCAGTAAACATCCCTTTGTGAAATCTAATCAAGATAAATCGGGTAAAGTCTGCTAAACCAGTAATTGTTGGGTCCATCAGTCAGTTAATAAACCTTTATTAAGTGCCTACTGTGGGCTAGGCATTATGTTTAAGCCTTTATTAAATGCCTACTGTGGGCTAGGCATTGTGTTAAGTTCTAGGAATATAAATATAACAAACCAAACCAAAACAAAACAGACAATCTCTCCCCTCAGGGAATTTACAGTGTAACAGTGAAGGACAAATCACAAAAGGAAACTGAAAAGGGAAAGGAGGAAAGCACCAAAGGATAAGGATACTGAGGCAAATGGGATTAAGTGACTTGTCACATGGCTATTAAATGCCTGAGTTCAGATTCGAACACATGAAGATGAGTCTTCCTGACACCAGGTCTGGCACTGTATTCACTGCACCTCCTACCAGGAAAGAAACTATCTGTAAATAATGATTCACATTGGAAAGAACACATTGGAATGGATCTTTAAACTGAGGACCTTAAAAGAACACCTCAACCTTTCAGAAAGGAGTCTTACAATCTAAGGCAAAGATGTAGTATTTCTCTGGGAACTTTACTAGCCAGATAAAGTTGGAGTTGGTATAAAGATCTCTCATTCTCTAGGAAACTTACTTTCTAGACAGTGATAGTTACATTAGAAGCTTCAGAATTTTTATACGGCTACATTCATGAGAACTCTGAGGAGAGTTACTTTGTTACCCCCACTCTTCAACTGTAGAAACCCAAGCTCCTAGTGAATTACTCATAGTCACACAGTTAGTAAAAAACACCTGCATCAGGGTTTGAAATCTAGGCCTCCAGACTATGTCTGGGATTGCATCCACTGTGCCACATTTCCTCTAGATCAAATGAAAATTGTTATTATGGTGTGTCTGACTCTGTGACCTCATTTGAGTAGTGGAGTTTTTTGGCAGAGATACTAGAATGGTTTGCCATTTCTTTCCCTAGCTTATTTTAGAGATGAGGGACTCAGGAAGATTTTAAGTGGCTTGCCCAGAGATCACACAGTAAGTGTCTGAGGTCAGATTTGAACTCTGTCCTTCTTGACTTGAAACCTGGCACTCTATTCATTTCCCCACCTAACTGCCCCTCAAATTAAAACTCTGATAAGGATATAGTTTAATTATGCAAATTAAAATTCTTCATGATAATTATATAATTACCATATTTTAGAATTAACCATTAGTATAAGTTCTTCACTTCATTCACCAGGGGAAACCAAGATCTGCTTGGCCTACTAGTGCCTTCTGTGTGTACTCTCAGTTCAGGTCAATAGCCAAACAAAATGCTCCTTTTAACTAAATAGTACACAGACAAGAAAAAAAGCACAGGACTCCTACAAATTCTCCAAAATCCAGATGAAGGATTGTATCAGGTAGATCATGCTACCTATGCTTATAAAGACTGGGATGTCATTGGCTTTTCTTCTATTATTAAACAATTTGTAAATGCTATAGTAGTATGTAAATATACAGTGTTGGGGAGTTTCTAATAATGTTGGAAAATAAGGCTACATTAATCTATTTAAATATGGTATGTTTAGGTCATGGAACAGAACAGTTTCTAAATAATTAAATATGAGTGTCAATGCCAGAGGGCAATGAAAGCCCATTGAGTGTGTTTGAGCAAGCTGTAATCTATTAAAAATTAAGAACTATGAAGATCCAAAGTGACAGATATTGTCAAATAAATATACAAGCTAAAAAGAAGAAAGGATGGTCATGTGACAAGAGTGAGAGACACCTGGTAATTGTTTCAATTGTATTCTAATGTCAAGAGAAAGGGAGGAAAATATCTAGAACATATCTTACTTACCTTACTTGACATTACTTATCCATTTAAGTACTTGACTATATTACATATGAGAGGCAGTGTGGGATAATGGGAAAAAAATGGCCCAAAATTAGAATGAGAAAGACATGGGTTTAAGTGCTATTTTTGACACATAGTTCCTAAGTAATGATGGGTAGGTCACTTATTATTTCAGTGCCCCCAGGTAGGTCTCTAAATCTATGTTTACAAAGGTTCTTGCCAATTTGTCATAGAGGAAGTTTTGTTTTGTTTTGTTTTGTTTTACAGCAGGTAAATATAGATGAAGTCTATAGATGAAGTCATGTAGATGAAGTCATAAATATAGGTTAAATATACATCATATATAAATGTAAGTATATGTATATATGTGTATATGGGAGTAGCTTTGTAGTTCAGTGGATAGAGCACAGGGCTTGGGATCAGGAGGACACATCTTCTTGAGTTGAATAGAACCTAAGACACTTGCTACAGGCATGACCCTGGGCAAGTTACTTAACCCTGTTGGCCGCAGTTCCTCATCTGTAAAATGAGTTGGAGAAGGAAATGGCAAACCACTCTAGGATCTGTGCCAAGAAAACCCCAAATGGGGTCATGAAGAGGACTGAAATGAACAATGTGTGTATGTGAGTATGTGCACATCTACAAAGTGGTGCCTCAAAAGTCATAGTTTGATATAAAACTGTTAAAACTTAGAAAGGCACAAAATGATGAGGATACCCCAAATATGATATTCTGATGGCTTTTCATTGGTCCTCACTTCATGTTGATGAAACAGCAAATGTCCAGATAAGCAATGCAAAAGAGCAAAAAATGTGAATGTTGGCCCATGTGTCTAGATGTTTTGATATTTAACTTCTGTCTATGCTAGTCAATTCTTATTTGAATATTTTGAATAATGTACATATACTTTGTGATTATACTGTTTAAGGCAAATTCTTTGAAAGGATTAGCAATATGAATATCTCCATTACTTTTATATGGAAAAAAATGACCATAAGGACCCCTGGTAAAACCCACATTCTCTGGTTCAAGAGCCACAAAATAATATTATCACATTCTAAAAGAACCACTGACTACCCACACAGCCACCGGGAAGGGAACTTAAATATTCATCAAGAATGAAATGAGTTACAAGGAAAATAAATTTAGGGGGAAAGTTTGAGTGTGTGCGTGCATGCACACATTCTTTTCTTTCTTCTTTGACCTTTAAATGTCCTAACATATATGGAATTAAAAAAAAAATTAATGTCTCCAGCAACTATTATTATAACATTTTATAGAGGTGGTAAATTGAGAAGGTAAAAGCAGAGTCCAACTGAGGCCATTAGAATCTTTAAAGCTTTTCAGTCTAGTTTGGAGAGAGATCACATTACGCTTCGTGGTATAGAATATTCCATAAGTGATAAGACTTTTATATGCTTCCATACTAGCAGAATGTACTGTTATTGCAGCTGTGACCTCGGCTGCCAACCTCTGCATAGAGAGACTAGTATGAAGAGATCGACAGAAGAGCTTTCTATTGCTACTATCTACCTTAGCAGATTAAAATTCTGCTGTTAGAAAGGTATGCTTCAGATTTAAGATGCATTCCACACTGTTGATCTGAAATGCTGGTATCAGCAGTGTGGAATAAAACAAGGTTCCTACCTACACCAATGAACATGCCCATGTCTTATGTTTTCCATCCATAAATCATTAACTAGTGATAGCTATTTAAAACAGCTACAGCAGCTACAAATTGCTCCTTATTTGGGGGGGGGGAGAGAAATTCACTAATGAATTACTGTGTAGAGCAGCTTATTTCTCAAAGAAACCAGTCAATTAATTAATCAGGAAGCATTTGTTAGGCATTTACTATGTGCCAGGGATTGTACTAAGCACTGGAAATAAAAAGATCAAAATGAAACAATTCTTGCTCTATGAAGACTTACATTGTATTTGGGAAGACAACATTTGTGAATGCATATTTAAATATACATACATTCTTGCATGTATGCATACATATATGGTCTATATGTACATATAATATGTATTATACACATATTTACAAAGCAGTTATATGATAAGTTTTTGAAGAAGGCCACTTGAAGCTAGCTGTAGCAGGAAATTCTTCATGTTTCCTGACTGAGGAAGAAAGTGGTGAGTGAGGTGAGTTTTGAAAGTAACAAGGTACTCTTAGAGGTTCAGATGAGAAAGAAGGATACATTCCTGGAGGCAGTTCATTCCAGGCCACTGCAAAAGTGTAGAGACAGGAGAGTCCTTAGTGAGGAAATGGGAGGCCAATCTATCTGGACCACAGTGTGTGAAGGGAAGCATCTTATAACTAGGCTCAATGATAGCTTGGGAGTAGATTGTGAATAAATTTAAAAGCCAAACAAAAGAGTTACTATTTGATCCCAAAGGAAATAAGGAGCTACTGGAGTTTATTGAATGGCATAGTCAAGCCTACAATTCAGGAAAGCTGTTTTAATTGCTGTGTGGAAGACAGAAAGGAGTTGGGAGAGGCAAGTCTGGGAAACTACTTGAGTCAATTTCTATAAGGTGATGAGGGAACTGTGATGGTGGTTATGTGAGTAGACAGAAAGGAACAAGTTTGTCTTTGGCTAATAAATATGTGGGTGAGGGAGATGAATGTAGTGAATTCAGGTGAGTGGAATAATAATGGTGCCCTTGAGAGAAGGATCCATGAATATGTGCTAAGATTCAATGCTGATATGATAGTATTAAGGGAGTTTGCAATTTGTATCACACCTGTTGGAGTTTGAAAATCCTGTGGGCTGCCACAGGGGAACCAGAATCTACTTGAGATGTGAAAAGTGGGACCACTTGAGTGTTAGCTCTAGATTGGCATGAAGCTATTCCAGACGTTTGGAGGTAGGATGAGATTTTATGTAAGGTCAAATGTTCCAGGACTTTATCTTTGACCATTACTTTACCAAAGAAACTGAAGGTTTATTATTTAAATCATCCTTGGCCCACTTTTCCCCACCCTTCTACTTGCATGGTGGCTTTGGCACTGGAGAGCCAAGAGAATGGGAGAGATTCTGAAATTCTGTGGTACCAGACATCTACTCTTCTCTACCTCCCTGTTAATGCTACTACTTTGGAATCTGAGATACTGTCTTCTGGATCCAGACAGAATAACAGCTTAGGATCTGACACGGAGAAGAAAGCTTATATTTGTCAAGCTTATATTGCAGGGAGTATAAGTTTCAGGGCGAATTCTAGATATCAGGCATGGCCAACTGTGTCATGAAACAAAAATAAACGGTGGGCTGGGCAGTAATGTGGAGAAATGTGTGATTACCCCTGTATTACCCTTCACCGTCCTCTGTTTCTGAGGTTCCAAATACCCTGCTTTTCCTCTAATCCCTTTCCTCATGCCCCTACGTGACAAGAGTAATCAGAAGTTTTGGGGAAATTATGAGCCTTGATAGTTCACTTTTTTTTTCCTTTTACAAAATGTGTTTTTTAAAAAATAATGTCCCATTTTAGCACTGGTACATGCTGGTCCCATATCTAAATAATGACAGCAGATTATAGTGCTTCCTCTACTCTTGTTTCTTGTCTTGTTCCATGGTTTATAACCATAACTAGGGACAAACGTGCCTTCAACTTCTAAACAGGCTGTAGGGCTTCTTCAGTCCCTTAGGACCCAAAGCCTGGGACAATGTGCTGTACACACAAAAGTGGTTATTTAAAAATCAACTGAGTCTATAAATGAAGTTCATCTATCAGGAGAAAAAGGTTTCCCAAATGTTGGGTAAGGATAGACATTTGGCAACTTTAAAGCATTGTAAAAACAACTCATTATTATTATTACCATCAACATACAAAGGATATCATGAATCATTAAAGCATTAAAATTCTTCAAATTTATAATATGTATCTGATATTGTTTTATTTATAATTATATTTATTATGTATAACTATAATTATCGTTTGTCCCGCATTCTCAAGGAGGACCAAGATAGTGATGGCATGACTTGCAAGTGAACTGGATTTGAGTGAGGCAGGACTGTGCAAAGGCACTAGCTTCACTTTCTACTCCGGTGTTATCTGAGCCTAGTGACAAGATATAGATCAGGAAGACTGGATGTAGTGGAAGAAGTTGGCCTTTTTAAGCTAGGGTCTTTTCCAGGTCTCAGTTTGTCTGAGGCAATGCCAATCAATGATCAAGTCTAGGTAAAAATGAGTCAAAGAATGATCTCTTATTTAGCAAAAAAAATCCATCTGGGAAGAACTTTAGGATTTCTGGCCAACATAGAAGCAATTGCTATTTACACTCACTCCAAGCCTTCAGAATCCAGACAGTGACCCAATGAGGCTTAGTCTGTTGTTGATTGTTGTCCTCTACAGCAATAGGGAAGGGAAGGTGTGAGGAGAGCCTAAAGGGAAAGATAGTGAGTTCAGTTTTGATACATTGAGATTAAGATATCTATTGTTTATTCAATTCAAGATGTCTGAAAGGAAGTTGGAGATGGAAAATTGGAGGTTGGCAGAGAATAAGGGGTAGGATGGATAGATTTGAGAATCATCAACAGAGAGATGGAAATAAAAAAGAAAACCTCTGAGGAACTACCCCACATCATAATTGGCTAATATGACAGAAAGAATGTTGGAGGGGATGTGGGAAAACTGAGACACTACTGTATTGTCAATGGAGTTGTGAACTGATTCAACCATTCTGGAGTGCAATTTGGAACTCTGCCCAAAAGGTTATAAAATCATGTATACTTTTGACTTATCAATACCACTACTAAGTCTATATTCCAAATGGATAGAAAAACAAAAAGGAAAAGATCCTATATACATTCAAATATGTATAGCTACTCTTTTAATGGTGGCAAAGAATTGGAAATTGAGGAGTTGCCTATCTACTTGGAGATGGATGAACAACCTGTGGCATATAATAGTAATGGAATACTATTGCACTATAAGAAATAATGAAAAGGAAGATTTCAGAAAAACGTGTACAGATTTACATGTACTCATGCAAAATGAAATGAGCAGAACCAGGAGAATATTGTACATAGTAACAACATTATTGTACAATGCTCAACTGCGAATTCCTTAACTATTCTCATTAATATAATGTTCCAAGACAATTTCAAAGGACCCATGATGAAAAATGCTACCCATCTCCAGAGAAAGAACTGATGGAGTTTGTATATAGATTGAAGCATATGTTCTTTTAAAGCTTTTTTCTTGTTTGTTTGTTTTTTTTTACTTTTAGTCCATGTTTTCTTTCACAACATGACTAATATGGAAATACATTTTGCACAGCTGCATATGTATAATCTACATCAAATTGCTTGC
>JAJHZJ010000049.1:1997094-2193877 GCA_023548195.1 Bettongia penicillata ogilbyi | reverse complement strand
GGTAGGAGAACTTTTATAGTCCATAGTTTAAACACATATGGGATTATATTTACTGACATTTGAAGCTGTCATAGACCAGTCATATTAAGAATATTAATAATTAATACACAACCACCTATTAAAGTTTTACAATTTCAGCATATTCAGGTATAACTCAGGAGACAACATAAGTTATATAAATTTCCTCTCTCCATATATATACATATGTATGTATGTGTGTATTTAGGTATAGTGTGTATGTATTTACGTGGAGAGGTTTGGGGATCTAGGGATTAATCAAGGGATCCTTGATTAATTGATTTCTCCCAATTCATTTGATGAAATTTTAGAACTTAAGAGGTAGGTCATAAAGAGATGATCCCAGAAAATCTTGATCATTCCTAAACCAACATTTTCTATGATATTACGAATCATCATTGAAATGTGTTCTTAAAAAAAGATACAGCTTTTGCACATTTCCTTCGTATTATATCCACTCTTAAAAAAACACAACAAAAGAGAGCAAGGAAATGCATATGGAATGAAATACAGCACTCAGTTGAGAGGAAACCAACTAAAGATGTAGCAAACAGTTCAAGACATTTGATCTGGCCAAGTTAAGTGCCTTGTTGGTCAGCCTAATGTCAGTAAAAGCATGTCTGTCACTAAATGAAATCAGATAAAAACTATGGATGTAAAAATCCTACATAAAATGCTAGCTAAAATATTAAAACAATGTTATAAAGATTATACTTTATGATCAAGTGGGATTTATACTAGGAATTCAGGAATGGTTTAATATAAGGAAAACTATTAATATAATTTATTACAGCAACGTAGTACCAATCTAGTATTCACAGAACCAATTGCTGGTATAATTCTGAATCACAAAATATAATAGACTTTTCACAGGACAGAACCAAAACACTTATTCAGACACAATAAAGTCAAATCCCAACACCAGAAAGCTAAATCCATCACAATAGCAAAGAAATCTATACACAATAACAATGTAGGGGACAATACTATCCCCAAGCCTTCTCTCTGTTAACCTGTAACAGAAAGGACCCAACATACATAGGAGAGCCTGTTGTATGAATTCTTAGATCTGCTTTTCTAAAGGGAAAGCAACTTTTGAGGGGTCAGCAATCTACTTTAATCAAACACATACATCATTCACTTAGTTCAGGGGAAAATGTCAGAACCCTGAACTTCAGGGAAAATACAAACAGAAATTACAAACACAAAGACCAATAGAGAGGGTTTCCAAATGTTTGACAATAAGCAATACATACATCACAGATCAACAGACAAATGCAACTGCCTGACCTTTACATACAGACATAGTTACCAGAGAGAGAAGTACCAACATCTGGGTTTTCAAAGCCAGGGAGCTCCTTAGCAGCTGCCCAGAGTCTCGTCTGGCCAACTAAATACTTCCAATGAGTAAGCCCCAAAGTAAAAACCTCACCTCAGAGTATTTAGATATTTTTCAGGGCCAGAGGTCAGGACCCTCGGACACAGTGCTTCAATAGAAATTAACAAAGGTACTGAGGCCTATTAATGGGAATGGAAGATCTTTAATTCTTCCCCCACCCACCATTAACCTTACATTAACATTACATAGAATTCCCCCAAACCAGCTCCCTTAAACAAATCACAGACTCCTTTAAACAAAATCACAAACTCTTCCACTCAAGCTAGTTACTGCCTTTCCCAGTTCTGATTGCTCTAACTTCCTCTCAATGCAACTTTAGCTCTGCCTCTTCCTGTTCCACCCTTGCTGCTCCATCCCTTCCTATTCCATGTGAATTAAGTAGGTCACATGGACCTATTAATGGATAGGAAAGATCTTCTCATTAGAAAGCAAAATTACATTAACAATAGCAAAAATGCATTATCAATACATTTTGCCCCAAGATCTTTCTTTTATATGGGGGCAACTGATATCAACAGAACTTTAACAGGGATAACAGAAAGTAAGCACATAAAACAATATCTCAGGGTGTGGCTTAAGTACAACCACCTCATCATTCCCCTCTGAATTAACAGGGCACAAAATCCCTTGGGATAAGATGTAAAGGTTTTTTTTTTCTATAACTACTTCCTACTGAAATTAAACATAGAGTTGTCCTTACCCCAAGAGGTCCCATTCTAGGAGTCAGTTTCTCAGCTGACATCTGGAGTTTGGTTGACGTCAGATCCAGGGGTGACAACAGCACATTGGACAGGGGTGACATCTGACTTAAGCAATCAGGTATCTACAGATGAAGGGTATTTAGCCTGCAGGAAAACAAGTGTGACAAAGTGAACAGATAAAAAGCAAAAAAGGAGAAAATAACCAGAAGGAGAGTAGATATATTGTCATACATGCTTCTGGAGTCCATGAACTTACTATAGCCTCATTCACTGTTGTTTACTGTTTTTCTAATTTGCAGTTTAGTATCATCATTCTAGCTAGAGGTATACTTTCTTTAACATGAGCTAGAGCCATGCCAATTTCCTATTCTCCCTGCAGATATGATGGACTTGGATACAATGTTTCAGGAGGATCTGTAGGGGCTGTTCTTATTTCCCTGCTCAGTCTAATATCAAGACTCTTTTCTCAATACATTTTGTATAGTTCATTAGTTGAAATGTCATCTATTCCTCCAAAATCTGCCCCTGCTCTTAATAGAGCAGTAAATAATTCTTTTCTTGTCAATATATTCTGTCCTTGAATCCACAGGTCATTTATTCTTCTCTCAGGAGGAAATTTATCTGTTTCACTGATTCTCACCACCCAAGATACCAACGATTCTTCCATCCTTCGGATAAACCTGTGACCTCCTGCTGAATAAAATCCTTAATTACCTCCCCAAACAAAACACATATCAATAGATGCTATATTAAAAACACTTAAAAGCATAGTTATAAATAGTTTTTTCCCTTAAATTGATAAAAGTCATTTATCTAATATCATCAGCAAGCATTATTTGTAATAAGGATAAACTAGAAGCTTTCCCAGTAAGAACAGGTATGAAACAAGGATGTCTACCATCACTAATATTATTCAATTGTGTACTGGAAACCCTAGCAATAGCATTAAGAGAATAAAAAGAAATAGAAGGAATCAGAATAGGGAATGAGGTAATAAAACTATCTCTTTTTAACCCAAAATCCAAACACTCAACTGAAAAGTTAGTTGAAACAATTAATAATTTTAACAAAGTATCAGTATATAAAGTAAATCCACAGAAATCATCAGCTTTCCTTTATGTATCACAAAAAAACCTGTAAGAAGAAATAGTAAAAGATACCACATTTAAAATAACTCTACACAGTATAAAGTAGTACACCTGCCAAAACCAACCCAGGAACTATATAAACAAAATCATTTTAAAAAACCCTTTTTATACCAATAAAATCAAACTTAAATAATTGGAGAAATATTAATTGTACATGGGTAGACAGGATCAATATAATGAAAATGTCAATTTTACCTAAGGTAATATATATTTATTCAATGCCTTCCAAATTAAATTACCAAAAATATTTTACTGAATTAGTAAAAATAACAACAGAATTCACTTGGAAAAACAAAAAGTCAAGAATATTAAAGGAAATAATGAACAAAGTAAAGGAAGGAGATTAAGCAGTAACGTATCTAAAACTCATCATAAAACAGTTATCAAAACTATCTGATACTGGCTAAGAAATAGAAAAGTAGATCCATGAAACAGAACAGTTACACAATTAATAGCAGCAAATAACTATAGTAATCCTATATTTGACAAATGTAAAGACCTAAGATTTGGGGATAATTTATTATTTGTTTAAAATTGTTGAGAAAACTAGAAAATAGCATGGCAGAAACTGGACATAGACTAAAAACTTACACAATTTACCAAGATAAGGTCAAAAGTGATACATGACCTAGATATAAAGAGAGATAAACAAGGAAATTTGAAGAACGTGGAACATATTACTTGTCAGACTTATGGACAGGTAAACAATTTATGGATAAGCAAGAGAGAGAAAAGAGAGTGAAGGCATAAAAATGAACAATTTTGTTACATTAAATTAAAAAGGTTTTGTACAAATAAATATAGCCAAGATAAGAAGGAAAGCAGTGAATTGGGGGGAAATTATAAACACTTTCTCAGATAAAGGTCTCATATCTAAAGTATGCAAAGAATTTTGTCAAATATATAAGGATATGTCATTGCTGAATTAATAAATGGTCAAAGTATAGGAACAGGCAGTTTTCCAAAGAAGAAAGAAAAACAGTGTGTGGTCTTATGAAAAAATGTTCTAAATAATTATTGTTTAGAGAAATGCAGGTTAAAACAACCTTGAGATATCCTTTTATATCTGTCAGATTGACAAAAATATTTGAAGCGGAAAATGACAAACGTTAGAAGGGATGTGGAAAAATTGGTACACTAATTCATTGTTGGTGGAACTATAAACTGTGAACTCCAATCATTTTGGAGTGCAATATGGAATCATGCCCAAAGAGCTATTAAACTGCTTATGCCCTTTGACCCAGTAATACCACTACTGGATCTATTTCCAAAGATTATTAAGGAAAAAGGAAAAGAAACTATATGTTCTGAAATGTTTATAGCAACTCTTTGTGGTGGCAAAGAACTGGAAATTGTGGGCATGCCTGTAAATTGGAGAATGACTGAACAAGTTGTGGTATATGATTGTGATGAATTACTACTGTGTTATAAGAAATGATGGACTTTATGATGTTAGAAAAACATGGATAGACTTGCATGAAATAATGAAGAGTGAAATGAACAGGACCAAGAGAACACTGTATATAGTAATAGCAATATTGTTTTAAGAACAAATTTAAGTATCCAAGTCATTTTGACTATTATAAATACCCAAATTAACTATAAAGGACCTATGAAGGAAAATACTCTCTGCATCCAGAGAAAGAACTGATGAATAGAAATATGTACAGAGTGATTTTACACACACACACACGCACGCACGCATGCACACACGCACATACACACATGCATATGTGTGTCAAATGGTAGTCATTTCTAGGGTGAGGTGATGGAAGAAAAAAAAGTTACACGATAACTTTATCATAATTTTGAAAGGAGTAGAAAGTTTTATATAATAGATTTACATTTTCATGTGCAACCATCTTTTTATTGCATTATGTTATGGAAACTTGTTTTATTCTACAAATTAAAAATAAAAAATATTAAAAATAAAACTATTGCTTGTCTCAAGTTATTTATACATCACTGAAGAGTACACTAGCAGAGAGTCAAAGTTAGGAAATTGATTTGAACAAGGCCATGAATTACTTTATTCCTGCAGAATTGTGATTTCATTTCTCTTCTCATTGTATCCCCCGGGGAAAGTTTCTGCTAAGCATGCCACTCTACTGGGCATGGTGTCTGCTGCCCACTGGGCATGGTGTCTGTCATCTACTGAGCAGCAAGATACAAATGAGCACAGGAGAGAGAAAAATAGAGAAATTCCTCTCCCCTCCCCAAAGCAGAAAATACAGAGTTCCTCTCAAGAACTCTGTTTCTCTAAATAGCTAAATTTTTAAACTACCAGAGCTCATACTCTTCAGAAATATCTTCTGCCTCAATTTTCATCTATACAAGATATTATCATAGTAGTAGAGGGAAGGCAAAAGAAGATAAAGAAATCCTCACCCCTTTTTAATTTTTTAACATATTTATTATATTATTTCATCCATTTACATGTAAGAACAATTTCTGCATTTATTTTTTAAAACTTTGAGTTCCAAATTCTCTCCCTTTCTCCCTTCCCCCATCATTGAGAAGGCAAGCAATTTGATATGTTATACATGTGCAGGTATGCAAAGCATGTTTCTTTATTAGTCATGTAAAAGAAAACACAGACATAGAAAGAATCCATGAAAAAATGAAGAAAGCTAAAAAAAGTATACTTTGATCTGCATTCAGGCCGTATTGACTCTTCCTCTGGAGATGGACAGCATTTTCATCATAAATCTTTCAGAATTATTTTGGATCATTGTATTGCTGACAAAACTAATTCATTGACAGTTGATTCAGTCACCCCCAAGGCCTGCTGTTGGTTTGCTGGAGTATGGCCTGAGCAGGTGCTAATGTTGGTACCTGCTCTGGACTGTGTTCAATTCTCATCCAGGTGCTAGAGGTGTTCCTTGCTTTCTTTACAAGTTATCTTGGGCTGGAGAATTGTTTTCACCCTCTCTTACTGTGGGTTCTGCTGCCCCAGAATTCATTCTGTGGTACTATTTAAAGTTCTTCTGTGGGAAATTTGGCATAGGCAATTAGGGTGAAATGACTTGCTCAGGGTTATGCAGCTAATAAGTATCTGAGGGAAAATTTGAGCTCAGGTCCTCCTGATTCCAGGGCGAGTGCTGTATCGATTGCACTGCCTATTGGCCCCTTGATCCTTTTATTCTGTAATTTCATCAAGTAGGCTGGGATTAAATCCCCTCCCCTCCCCTCCCCTCTCCTCCCCTCTCCTCCTCCTTTTCCTTTCCTCTGCTGTTCTACCCAGGGGAAGGTACACTCCATACACAAAGATGCCTTTCTTTTTCCTTTAGGTTTACTGTCTACATTTCTTGCTCAAAGACCAAGCCTTAAACCCAATTCACTCTGGAGGTCATACACTGGACAAGTCCCCACCCACCTAGCACAGAGTGAATGTAATTACTAAATAGTAACTGTTTCTTGAATGAATAATGAATAAATGAATAAAGACTACAAATGAATTGAAACACAGGTTGCAAAACAATAAGTTCACTATATATCTTTTTTGTTTAGTTTTGTTTCTTATTAAAGAAAAAAAAAATGTCATGTGCATAGCAGAACCTAAGAGAGGATTCAAATTATGCAACAATATATTTTCATTTCAAGAAAGCCTGTATGATAAATAATACTTGTGTTGAAAATTGTCCATCTTTTCCTTTCTTCCTTGTGAGTTCTTTTGTTCTCTGCTGTGCATATTTTTATTTTGTTCTTTTTTCCACTTCCCCTACCCCCAGAATGCTACAATGAAGTTTAGATATATTTCTCTTTAGCTATAGATATTTACATACACATATACATATATACATGCATATAAAGATATATTTTTCCCAAATCTATTCTACTCCTGATCTTTGATTTTTATGTTTGTGCATATCTCTTGCTTCCTATCTCTCCTGCCTTCTCCATTTAACTTCTATCTACTACCTAGGCATCTAATTACTTGCCTACTTCCTTCTGAGGATCCCTCCCCTATCATTCCATCCCCATAAATTTAAACACTCTTCTATATCCCCTTTTACCTATTCTCTCACCTTCCCCTCTAAAGATCCCTCCCTTGTCCTTCCCACTTCCCTATACCCCTACTGTTTTATTTCCTCTGAATTTAAAAGATTGTTTTATTTGCCTAAATGTATATATATTATTCCCTCTTAAATCCATTCCCAATTAAAGTAGGTTACCAGAACTACTAGCCCTCCTCCCCCCATCTAATGCCTCTGGACCAATTTTTCCTCTTGCACCTCATGTGTATAAAATAATTACTCTTTTTTCTTAAATGGTTTTACTTTTAAAATTAATATCATAGGTTTATGCCAATCTTTGTTATGAACTATCCAATTATTAATTAGTCTTAGACATACACTTATATATATAAAAGGTAAACAATGTGTCTTTGTGAATCCCTTATAATCAGTCTTTGGTATATATCTTAAATTTTCCTTGGTTCTTGTATGTCAAATCTTCTATTAAGTTCAAGATTTTTGTTAACAAAGTCTTGAAAGTTTATCAAATGTTCCTTTTTTAAATTCCCCAAAATACTTAACTTTGTAGGGCATGATACTTTTGGCTGGAGCCTCACTTCTTTCGCTCTTTGATATGTGTTCCAAGACCTGTAGTCCTTTAAAGTCTCTGTTGCTAGGTCTTGCATAATTCTAAGTGTGATCCCATCATATTTAAACTGTTTTAATCTTGATGCTTTTAATATTTTATTCTTGAGTGGGGAGTTCTGAAATTTGATTATGATATTCCTATGAGTTTTCCTCATAGGATTTCTTTTAAGTGACGATTGATAGTTTTTCCTGTTTCTATTCCACCCCATCTTGTTCTAATGCTTCAGGGCAATTTTTCTTTAATTATTTCTTGTATTATTGTATCAAGATTCTTTATTTGATTGTAACTTCCAGTTATTCAATTATTTTTATATTTTCTATTCTTCATCTATTCTCCAAATCTTGTGTTTGTCTTATAAGATGTTTCACTTTCTCTTCTATTTTTTCATTATTCATGTTTTGTATAGTTATTTCTTGATCTCTTATAATTTCACTGGCTTCATTTTGCCCAATTCTAATTTTCAAGGTGTCATTTTCTTAAGATTCTGAATGTCCTTTTCTGATTGGTTGACTTTCCTTTCATAACCTTTTTATTTTTCTTGAATTATTCTTTTTTTTTAGTTTTTCCTTTATCTTTTTCATTTGGTTTTTAAACTCTTTTTTTAAAGATCTTCTATAAATTCTTTTTGAGCAGGTGAACTTCTGCCATTATTCTTTGGAGGTTTCTTTACTTCAATATACTTCTCTGAAGATGAACACTGGTTATCTCGATTCCTGTAATAACTTTCTATGGTTGCATTCTTTCTCCTTTGCCTGTGGATTTTTTGTTGTTCTTGTAATAGCTGAATAGCCTAGGGTATGGGAAATGGTGCCTTTTGCTCCAAATCTCCACTTCTCCCCTCTAGCTTGGAACCAAAGCCAAACCTCCAGCCTGTAAGTGCTGTCACCCAAAGGCTCTCTGCCCCACTGCTTATGAACTCACTGGGCATGTGCTGGTTCCTTCTCACCCCACCGCTCTTCACAGCACAGCTGGATCTGGAGTTCCTTATCAGCAAACTTCCCCTTAATCTTCCTGGGTTCAAATACCCAATTTCCCTCACTATCCTGGGGATGAAGTTTCCTGTGGCAGGGGCCAAGGCAGCCTCTCAAACCAACTAACCCCAGGGCTTGCCCCTTGTTTCCGGGTCTTGTAGCTTGTTGTTGAAACAGATCCTATCCTGGCGGACTTTAGTCTTCATGGGGACCAGACCTTGTCCTGGGATTTTTCTTCCAGTCTTGTTGAATTGTCCAGGAAGGCCCCTGGTGTGCCCCTATTCTTATTTATTTTCACCCACACTTTGTTCACCCTAAGGTGCTATTTTAACTCTTTGTGGGGGAAAACCTTGAGAACTTGGAATTTTCTGACCTACTCAGCCATCATTTCAGAATCCCCTCACATCCAGTGTTCCAATGAATGTGACCAGTGGGAAACCTGTACTGGAAATACTTCTAAAGTAAGTTTCATATCAACAACAAGTTTTGTTCTTCCTTTTTATGGTGAGGTTTTTTGTTGTTCTTTATTTGTTTTCTTGGAGAAAACTGCCTTTGTATAGGACTTTTTAACCTGGGAAAGATCTTTGTGTAATCTCAGTGAATCCTCACGGTAATCCAGAGGCCCCTTGTAATGATCTCTACTTGACAGTTCAGAAATAGAGAAACATCTGGCACTGAGATTAGACTCCACGTGTTCTAGATGCCAGCCTTAGGCACTTTCCACAGGGATAGGCCTTTGAAGAGCCTGAACCATTGAAGACCAATCAGAAGGCAGTTGTGAGATGGAAGACTCACCTCAGTTATTTTGAAATAAAAGATGAAGCAATTTTGATGTTAAAACATTGGTGTTCATATCATATAAACTGGTTCACTGCCAAAACATGTTTATAGTCATGCATATAAAGTCAAAATAGCTTAACAGTCTATTTATACATTTTGAGCAAGGCTTTATTTTAATTATAATAAATTTTACACCACTAATTAAGTGCTGCAATATGGTTGTTATTTTTGCACACATAAGGCAACAAATCCAAAGTTATGATCTCAGAATGACAGTAATGAAGTCATATCCATCTTTTCATGAGATCTCATGCATTTATTATTTTCACTCCTAAAGTGTGTGTACTGCCAAATGCCTTTGAGTATTTACTGATAACATTTAATATTGAAAAAATAAGATTAGACAAATAGCAGCTGGGCTCAGAATCAATATTCTCTAAAATGGAGGATATGAACATTTGAGTAATATAATGCAAGAATTTTTTTGCATAGTAGTTTATAATTTCTATAGGCATTCTGAATATTGAACACTTTACAGGACCAATGTATCAAAAAAACCCAATATTAATAATCTATATTTTTATAATATGGAACCTGGCATATTTGATAGAGAACTAGCTTCAGAGTCAGGAAGATGATGTGGGCCCAAGTTCTTTCAGTGATACATGCTAGTTGCACAGCCCTGGGTAAGTCACTTAATTGCTCAATGACCCAGGGAACTCTGACACTTTAAGTTACAGAGCAGGTGACAATTTACACTGAAAAAAAGAGTTCCCCTTTCAGGAGTTTCATTGAGACCATCTAAAAAAATCATATTTACCTAGTAGTCTAGGGTTTACAAAGTTGTTTCTTCATGTAATGGGAGTGGCCAATGAGATTCCACTCTTTATGAGCATTCACAGCATGCTCTGCCTGATACAGTCCTCTGTTTGGATTTTGGAGCATGTGAAGCTGTTCTATGAATATTTCTTCTCTTTTTTCTGTATAGTATAAAGGAGACATTTGATTGGCTGGTGAGCTGAACTGAGAATGCATACAGAAGGTATTATCTGTCCAAATGAATCTCTATCATTCCGGTGGCTGTTTCAGAGGTAGGGAAAATGAATTACTGTGAGTGAAAAGAGGCAATTGGCCTCCTTCACACTGAGGTGCCATGAAGCTGGTGCACACCTGGCCTCCTGATAAGCCCATATCTGATTTGAACATAGCTCCCTTTGGTGTCTTCTTTCCTTTGGTACAAGGCCTTGTGACACTTCCCAGAATGACACAGGAATAAAATCATGCTCAGTGAAGAGAGATCTGCTTGAAAGATCTTCTTGAACCAGCATAGCTGTGGATCAACAGCAGGAACACCTTGTATGCTTAAGCAGAAGAGTGGCTGTATGGCATCTATGTTGTTTCCAGAAGAAAACTTTGTCAGAGTAAAGACTTTGCAGCAGCCAGAACAGCAGAGCCTGTTCCCCCAAAGATGATGAAGGCAAAGAGACATGTATTTTTTTTTCTCTTGTTGGTATTTCTTCTCAGTAAACATCCCTTTGTGAAATCTAATCAAGATAAATCGGGTAAAGTCTGCTAAACCAGTAATTGTTGGGTCCATCAGTCAGTTAATAAACCTTTATTAAGTGCCTACTGTGGGCTAGGCATTATGTTTAAGCCTTTATTAAATGCCTACTGTGGGCTAGGCATTGTGTTAAGTTCTAGGAATATAAATATAACAAACCAAACCAAAACAAAACAGACAATCTCTCCCCTCAGGGAATTTACAGTGTAACAGTGAAGGACAAATCACAAAAGGAAACTGAAAAGGGAAAGGAGGAAAGCACCAAAGGATAAGGATACTGAGGCAAATGGGATTAAGTGACTTGTCACATGGCTATTAAATGCCTGAGTTCAGATTCGAACACATGAAGATGAGTCTTCCTGACACCAGGTCTGGCACTGTATTCACTGCACCTCCTACCAGGAAAGAAACTATCTGTAAATAATGATTCACATTGGAAAGAACACATTGGAATGGATCTTTAAACTGAGGACCTTAAAAGAACACCTCAACCTTTCAGAAAGGAGTCTTACAATCTAAGGCAAAGATGTAGTATTTCTCTGGGAACTTTACTAGCCAGATAAAGTTGGAGTTGGTATAAAGATCTCTCATTCTCTAGGAAACTTACTTTCTAGACAGTGATAGTTACATTAGAAGCTTCAGAATTTTTATACGGCTACATTCATGAGAACTCTGAGGAGAGTTACTTTGTTACCCCCACTCTTCAACTGTAGAAACCCAAGCTCCTAGTGAATTACTCATAGTCACACAGTTAGTAAAAAACACCTGCATCAGGGTTTGAAATCTAGGCCTCCAGACTATGTCTGGGATTGCATCCACTGTGCCACATTTCCTCTAGATCAAATGAAAATTGTTATTATGGTGTGTCTGACTCTGTGACCTCATTTGAGTAGTGGAGTTTTTTGGCAGAGATACTAGAATGGTTTGCCATTTCTTTCCCTAGCTTATTTTAGAGATGAGGGACTCAGGAAGATTTTAAGTGGCTTGCCCAGAGATCACACAGTAAGTGTCTGAGGTCAGATTTGAACTCTGTCCTTCTTGACTTGAAACCTGGCACTCTATTCATTTCCCCACCTAACTGCCCCTCAAATTAAAACTCTGATAAGGATATAGTTTAATTATGCAAATTAAAATTCTTCATGATAATTATATAATTACCATATTTTAGAATTAACCATTAGTATAAGTTCTTCACTTCATTCACCAGGGGAAACCAAGATCTGCTTGGCCTACTAGTGCCTTCTGTGTGTACTCTCAGTTCAGGTCAATAGCCAAACAAAATGCTCCTTTTAACTAAATAGTACACAGACAAGAAAAAAAGCACAGGACTCCTACAAATTCTCCAAAATCCAGATGAAGGATTGTATCAGGTAGATCATGCTACCTATGCTTATAAAGACTGGGATGTCATTGGCTTTTCTTCTATTATTAAACAATTTGTAAATGCTATAGTAGTATGTAAATATACAGTGTTGGGGAGTTTCTAATAATGTTGGAAAATAAGGCTACATTAATCTATTTAAATATGGTATGTTTAGGTCATGGAACAGAACAGTTTCTAAATAATTAAATATGAGTGTCAATGCCAGAGGGCAATGAAAGCCCATTGAGTGTGTTTGAGCAAGCTGTAATCTATTAAAAATTAAGAACTATGAAGATCCAAAGTGACAGATATTGTCAAATAAATATACAAGCTAAAAAGAAGAAAGGATGGTCATGTGACAAGAGTGAGAGACACCTGGTAATTGTTTCAATTGTATTCTAATGTCAAGAGAAAGGGAGGAAAATATCTAGAACATATCTTACTTACCTTACTTGACATTACTTATCCATTTAAGTACTTGACTATATTACATATGAGAGGCAGTGTGGGATAATGGGAAAAAAATGGCCCAAGATTAGAATGAGAAAGACATGGGTTTAAGTGCTATCTTTGACACATAGTTCCTAAGTAATGATGGGTAGGTCACTTATTATTTCAGTGCCCCCAGGTAGGTCTCTAAATCTATGTTTACAAAGGTTCTTGCCAATTTGTCATAGAGGAAGTTTTGTTTTGTTTTGTTTTGTTTTACAGCAGGTAAATATAGATGAAGTCTATAGATGAAGTCATGTAGATGAAGTCATAAATATAGGTTAAATATACATCATATATAAATGTAAGTATATGTATATATGTGTATATGGGAGTAGCTTTGTAGTTCAGTGGATAGAGCACAGGGCTTGGGATCAGGAGGACACATCTTCTTGAGTTGAATAGAACCTAAGACACTTGCTACAGGCATGACCCTGGGCAAGTTACTTAACCCTGTTGGCCACAGTTCCTCATCTGTAAAATGAGTTGGAGAAGGAAATGGCAAACCACTCTAGGATCTGTGCCAAGAAAACCCCAAATGGGGTCATGAAGAGGACTGAAATGAACAATGTGTGTATGTGAGTATGTGCACATCTACAAAGTGGTGCCTCAAAACTCATAGTTTGATATAAAACTGTTAAAACTTAGAAAGGCACAAAATGATGAGGATACCCCAAATATGATATTCTGATGGCTTTTCATTGGTCCTCACTTCATGTTGATGAAACAGCAAATGTCCAGATAAGCAATGCAAAAGAGCAAAAAATGTGAATGTTGGCCCATGTGTCTAGATGTTTTGATATTTAACTTCTGTCTATGCTAGTCAATTCTTATTTGAATATTTTGAATAATGTACATATACTTTGTGATTATACTGTTTAAGGCAAATTCTTTGAAAGGATTAGCAATATGAATATCTCCATTACTTTTATATGGAAAAAAATGACCATAAGGACCCCTGGTAAAACCCACATCCTCTGGTTCAAGAGCCACAAAATAATATTATCACATTCTAAAAGAACCACTGACTACCCACACAGCCACCGGGAAGGGAACTTAAATATTCATCAAGAATGAAATGAGTTACAAGGAAAATAAATTTAGGGAGAAAGTTTGAGTGTGTGCGTGCATGCACACATTCTTTTCTTTCTTCTTTGACCTTTAAATGTCCTAACATATATGGAATTAAAAAAAAATTAATGTCTCCAGCAACTATTATTATAACATTTTATAGAGGTGGTAAATTGAGAAGGTAAAAGCAGAGTCCAACTGAGGCCATTAGAATCTTTAAAGCTTTTCAGTCTAGTTTGGAGAGAGATCACATTACGCTTCGTGGTATAGAATATTCCATAAGTGATAAGACTTTTATATGCTTCCATACTAGCAGAATGCACTGTTATTGCAGCTGTGACCTCGGCTGCCAACCTCTGCATAGAGAGACTAGTATGAAGAGATCGACAGAAGAGCTTTCTATTGCTACTATCTACCTTAGCAGATTAAAATTCTGCTGTTAGAAAGGTATGCTTCAGATTTAAGATGCATTCCACACTGTTGATCTGAAATGCTGGTATCAGCAGTGTGGAATAAAACAAGGTTCCTACCTACACCAATGAACATGCCCATGTCTTATGTTTTCCATCCATAAATCATTAACTAGTGATAGCTATTTAAAACAGCTACAGCAGCTACAAATTGCTCCTTATTTGGGGGGGGGAGAGAAATTCACTAATGAATTACTGTGTAGAGCAGCTTATTTCTCAAAGAAACCAGTCAATTAATTAATCAGGAAGCATTTGTTAGGCATTTACTATGTGCCAGGGATTGTACTAAGCACTGGAAATAAAAAGATCAAAATGAAACAATTCTTGCTCTATGAAGACTTACATTGTATTTGGGAAGACAACATTTGTGAATGCATATTTAAATATACATACATTCTTGCATGTATGCATACATATATGGTCTATATGTACATATAATATGTATTATACACATATTTACAAAGCAGTTATATGATAAGTTTTTGAAGAAGGCCACTTGAAGCTAGCTGTAGCAGGAAATTCTTCATGTTTCCTGACTGAGGAAGAAAGTGGTGAGTGAGGTGAGTTTTGAAAGTAACAAGGTACTCTTAGAGGTTCAGATGAGAAAGAAGGATACATTCCTGGAGGCAGTTCATTCCAGGCCACTGCAAAAGTGTAGAGACAGGAGAGTCCTTAGTGAGGAAATGGGAGGCCAATCTATCTGGACCACAGTGTGTGAAGGGAAGCATCTTATAACTAGGCTCAATGATAGCTTGGGAGCAGATTGTGAATAAATTTAAAAGCCAAACAAAAGAGTTACTATTTGATCCCAAAGGAAATAAGGAGCTACTGGAGTTTATTGAATGGCATAGTCAAGCCTACAATTCAGGAAAGCTGTTTTAATTGCTGTGTGGAAGACAGAAAGGAGTTGGGAGAGGCAAGTCTGGGAAACTACTTGAGTCAATTTCTATAAGGTGATGAGGGAACTGTGATGGTGGTTATGTGAGTAGACAGAAAGGAACAAGTTTGTCTTTGGCTAATAAATATGTGGGTGAGGGAGATGAATGTAGTGAATTCAGGTGAGTGGAATAATAATGGTGCCCTTGAGAGAAGGATCCATGAATATGTGCTAAGATTCAATGCTGATATGATAGTATTAAGGGAGTTTGCAATTTGTATCACACCTGTTGGAGTTTGAAAATCCTGTGGGCTGCCACAGGGGAACCAGAATCTACTTGAGATGTGAAAAGTGGGACCACTTGAGTGTTAGCTCTAGATTGGCATGAAGCTATTCCAGACGTTTGGAGGTAGGATGAGATTTTATGTAAGGTCAAATGTTCCAGGACTTTATCTTTGACCATTACTTTACCAAAGAAACTGAAGGTTTATTATTTAAATCATCCTTGGCCCACTTTTCCCCACCCTTCTACTTGCATGGTGGCTTTGGCACTGGAGAGCCAAGAGAATGGGAGAGATTCTGAAATTCTGTGGTACCAGACATCTACTCTTCTCTACCTCCCTGTTAATGCTACTACTTTGGAATCTGAGATACTGTCTTCTGGATCCAGACAGAATAACAGCTTAGGATCTGACACGGAGAAGAAAGCTTATATTTGTCAAGCTTATATTGCAGGGAGTATAAGTTTCAGGGCGAATTCTAGATATCAGGCATGGCCAACTGTGTCATGAAACAAAAATAAACGGTGGGCTGGGCAGTAATGTGGAGAAATGTGTGATTACCCCTGTATTACCCTTCACCGTCCTCTGTTTCTGAGGTTCCAAATACCCTGCTTTTCCTCTAATCCCTTTCCTCATGCCCCTACGTGACAAGAGTAATCAGAAGTTTTGGGGAAATTATGAGCCTTGATAGTTCACTTTTTTTTTCCTTTTACAAAATGTGTTTTTTAAAAAATAATGTCCCATTTTAGCACTGGTACATGCTGGTCCCATATCTAAATAATGACAGCAGATTATAGTGCTCCCTCTACTCTTGTTTCTTGTCTTGTTCCATGGTTTATAACCATAACTAGGGACAAACGTGCCTTCAACTTCTAAACAGGCTGTAGGGCTTCTTCAGTCCCTTAGGACCCAAAGCCTGGGACAATGTGCTGTACACACAAAAGTGGTTATTTAAAAATCAACTGAGTCTATAAATGAAGTTCATCTATCAGGAGAAAAAGGTTTCCCAAACGTTGGGTAAGGATAGACATTTGGCAACTTTAAAGCATTGTAAAAACAACTCATTATTATTATTACCATCAACATACAAAGGATATCATGAATCATTTAAAGCATTAAAATTCTTCAAATTTATAATATGTATCTGATATTGTTTTATTTATAATTATATTTATTATGTATAACTATAATTATCGTTTGTCCCGCATTCTCAAGGAGGACCAAGATAGTGATGGCATGACTTGCAAGTGAACTGGATTTGAGTGAGGCAGGACTGTGCAAAGGCACTAGCTTCACTTTCTACTCCGGTGTTATCTGAGCCTAGTGACAAGATATAGATCAGGAAGACTGGATGTAGTGGAAGAAGTTGGCCTTTTTAAGCTAGGGTCTTTTCCAGGTCTCAGTTTGTCTGAGGCAATGCCAATCAATGATCAAGTCTAGGTAAAAATGAGTCAAAGAATGATCTCTTATTTAGCAAAAAAAATCCATCTGGGAAGAACTTTAGGATTTCTGGCCAACATAGAAGCAATTGCTATTTACACTCACTCCAAGCCTTCAGAATCCAGACAGTGACCCAATGAGGCTTAGTCTGTTGTTGATTGTTGTCCTCTACAGCAATAGGGAAGGGAAGGTGTGAGGAGAGCCTAAAGGGAAAGATAGTGAGTTCAGTTTTGATACATTGAGATTAAGATATCTATTGTTTATTCAATTCAAGATGTCTGAAAGGAAGTTGGAGATGGAAAATTGGAGGTTGGCAGAGAATAAGGGGTAGGATGGATAGATTTGAGAATCATCAACAGAGAGATGGAAATAAAAAAGAAAACCTCTGAGGAACTACCCCACATCATATTGGCTAATATGACAGAAAGAATGTTGGAGGGGATGTGGGAAAACTGAGACACTACTGTATTGTCAATGGAGTTGTGAACTGATTCAACCATTCTGGAGTGCAATTTGGAACTCTGCCCAAAAGGTTATAAAATCATGTATACTTTTGACTTATCAATACCACTACTAAGTCTATATTCCAAATGGATAGAAAAACAAAAAGGAAAAGATCCTATATACATTCAAATATGTATAGCTACTCTTTTAATGGTGGCAAAGAATTGGAAATTGAGGAGTTGCCTATCTACTTGGAGATGGATGAACAACCTGTGGCATATAATAGTAATGGAATACTATTGCACTATAAGAAATAATGAAAAGGAAGATTTCAGAAAAACGTGTACAGATTTACATGTACTCATGCAAAATGAAATGAGCAGAACCAGGAGAATATTGTACATAGTAACAACATTATTGTACAATGCTCAACTGCGAATTCCTTAACTATTCTCATTAATATAATGTTCCAAGACAATTTCAAAGGACCCATGATGAAAAATGCTACCCATCTCCAGAGAAAGAACTGATGGAGTTTGTATATAGATTGAAGCATATGTTCTTTTAAAGCTTTTTTCTTGTTTGTTTTTTTTTTTTTACTTTTAGTCCATGTTTTCTTTCACAACATGACTAATATGGAAATACATTTTGCACAGCTGCATATGTATAATCTACATCAAATTGCTTGCCCTCTCAATGATGGATGAGGGGAAGAGAAGAAGAGAGGAAAAGAACTTGGAACTCAAAATTTTAAGAAAAGAATATTAATTGTTTTCACATTTAATTGGAAAAAATAAAACATTAAATCGTTTAAAAAGAAAAACAGATGGGCAGCCTAAATACTACACTAATACCCATCTAAAGCTTAAAATATCTAGAGAAAAGGCCCTTGTACATTGAGTATAAGCTCTGAGAAAGATTATGAGAGAATATAAAGAAAAGTCTCAAAGAGTGAGATGGCATGGTTGAATTATGATCTCTAGCACTAATGAGGAAAATTATAACAATGAAATCACAAACCTATAGAAATATTGAAAGATAAGGAGAAAGGTGCTGCAATTAATTTGTATCATATATCATGTTTCTGTCATCTTTGAACTGGGGCTCTCCACTAATTAGCAAATGTTCAATACATTGATAACTGATTATCATTGTGATGAACTTGAGTCACTGGGAAATTCTATAGTGCCTTCTGAATCAAAGGATGATCAAACACTGTAGAGTTTCCATGTTAAGTGTATTTTTCTGTGCTACAATTCTTTGATAAGTTGTAATTTATGCATATGATGGACCTCCATCTTCTCATCTTTCCCAAATGAGATCCCTTTGAAATGTAAAAAAAATTGTATTTATACATGAATGACATAAGCATACATGGAAAAAAATAACACTGATTATAAGCAATAATTAAGTTTTTACAGAAGTTAGATTTGGTGAAAATTACAGCTAATTCAAGTCAAATAAATAAGCATTATTATTATTTGTTTTATATTTATAATTATAATATAATGCAAAGTATAATTTATAATTATAATTAGTTATTATTTAATTGTTAATTAAATTGATAAATATTTCTCTATGTCTAATATGTTATATTACAACTCTCTACTAACCATAACATTTTATTAGCATTTCATGTTACAACTTTATAATATTCTACTGTTTTGCAAAGTGATGCTCCCATAGATAATTAAAATTATGTGTGCTAAGACATGCCAAATATCAATGTAGTAGAAGGGAAATGTCTCAAGCCTCTACTATGGGAGAAAGCAACATTGGACCCAGAATCAGAAGAAAAAATCAGATATGAATTACTGTTCTGCTATACAATAGATTCATGACTTGACCATGGGCAAGAGATGCCATCCATCTAAGCCTCAGGTTTTTCTTCTGTAAAACATTTCATGTCATAATTGATCTGCAAAGGTAGTACCATACAGATACTCAAAGACAGAATTCATAAATTCCATTAAAATGAAACTGCTCATTTTCAAGGCAAAGGGCACAATAATATTCCTTGGCTCTTTTTTCTTATTGTTACCTTCTCTCTGAGATTACATTCAATTTACAGTTCCTGCGTGTATATATGTGTGTCTGTGTATAAAATGTATGTTATAATACACATATAACAGTATATTTGTGTATATTCATATATACCAGTGTAGGTATATAATAAAATTATATAACATATGTATATGTGTATATATGTACATGATCACATACACATATGAACATTTTGTTCTTTTGCCTTTCTTTTTATCCTTAGCTCTTAGTACAGTGTCTGACATAATAAGCCCTCAGTGAATGCTTACTGAGTGACTGACAAGTGGAACAAGGCTGCAAATAATCTTTTCAAATTTACTCATATGTTGAATACTGGATTTAGATTAACATTGTGTACAAATAATGGGAATGCTAAGAAGAGAAAAAAATGTCAATATTCTTTAATGTGACATTTTTAATTTTTCAAATTCTGAGACATTATTTGCTCCTTATCCTAAGTTTAGAATCTATAACTATGCCTCCCAAGCCAGATCAGGGGATGTGAACCTCAAAATTTTGAAACTAAATATATTCAAGTTTCCCAAATGTGAATTTAGGTCGTATTTCTGTCTCCCACTCACATACCTCCACCCATACCACTACCACCACCACATACCTAGATATTTTTTCTCACTATTCTGGAATCCTTTTATCAACATTATATAAAATTTTTTACTAAAAGAGCACAGAGTTCTTTTAGTATGGTACTTTCCACATAGTAAGCACTTAAATACCCATTCTTTCATTTATTTATAAAAATATTCCTTTGGATTCAGGAATTCTTTGGAAAAAGGAAGGCTTGGGGGTAGGAGGAGATACTACAGTGGAGTATTTTGATACTGATTGTAATAGTAAATTATCACTCCAAAAGGATAACATCCATGAATATATTAATGATAAACTGAAACAGAATATAAACAGATTTAGATTTGGTAGGGACTTTAGATGTCATCTAAACCACCCCCTCATTATGCAAATGAAGAAACTGAAGAAGGTCATTCAATAAAGGACAAAGGCAAGATTATGTCTCACAAACTTGGAAACTATCCTGGTTGAAAAATGAGATACTTTTGATCCAGCACTATTAATTCACTTATGTAGGAAAATCTCACCTTGAAAAATCCATCTGTTTATGCAGTTCAGAAATTCATGATTAAGTGATTTGCTTGAGGTCACAAAGGTAGTGCATATAGTATACTCTTGTCCACTCTCCCAGAGTCAAGCAGACTATATTTGCTTCTTAGGGCTATGGTACATGGAGGTTTTAAGGAATATCTTCTCTATTGCCATCAGCCTGAGTCCCCCACCAGCTGTATTTCCCTCAGCTGTTAGGGGTTTGTGAGTAGAACCACAGTTCCATTAACCATGTACTATCAATTAGCTTTTATTTTTACTTCAAAGATAAAGCAAGAATAAAGTGCAAACTTTTCCTCTAGTACCTTGGGGATATGCTTTCTGACACCACAAAGGACTATAACAAGAAGATTCAACTTAATTCAGTTCCCAGCACAAATTTCATGTCCTAGTGTAGAATGACTTTTGAATGAGTCCCTTTGGACTTCAGAGCAAAAATCACAGATTTGTCAGTAGACCACTACAACTTTCCCATACTCACCTCCAAACAAGCATAAAACAGAGCCCCTAAACAAATCCTGGAATAGTAGAACCAGTAAAAAGAGGAGGTGAAAGAATCTTTTAGCTCATGAAACTTGGAGGATCAACAAAAAAGGGACCTCTCATTTTGGTGAAAGGAGAGTGCAACCCAGCAAGCCCCAGCTCAGAAAACCAGTGGAAGATTCTGAGCCCAAGTGTGGCAGAGAAGGCAAACACCAACACCAGGACTCCCGTGTACCTGAACAAAGCTAGCAGAACTGACAGATATCAGTTCTGAGAACTGCGTGCTTCAGTATAGGTCTTGGCAAACAGGTAGACCCCTACTCTATGAGTGCCTAAGCAAACAGGCATCTGTCAGTCAGCCATATTTCAGCATAGCCCCAGGCAAATAAGCAGCAGTCTGACCTCATGTGCTTCAGTGTAGTCACAGAAACACCCCTCCAGGCCTGAGATCATGCCAGAGAGCAACACTAGGACCCCAGCTCAGTACCCGGTGAGTTGGTAGACCCCTTGGACCTCCAGCAACACCAGTCAACTCCATTCCTACTCATTGAGTGCAGCACCAGAAATGAGTGTCCCCTGGGGGGCCTCAGAGCAACATCAGTGGAGCACAAGGTAAACAGCCAGGGCCTGCAGCCACTAGCACAAGAAGCCTGAGACAGTGCCCCTGCCACTCGGGAGCAGAGCTCAATTTTAAAAGAAAAGAAAGTGGACAAAAAAAATAAAGTATGAGCAGAAAGCAACAAAAAAAGAATCTGACCATAGAAAGTTATTATGGTTATAAGGAAGACCAAGACACAAACTCAGAAGAGGACAACAATGTCTAAACAGCTATGGTTAAAACCCCAAAGCAAAACGTGAAGTGGTCATAAGCCCAGAAGGAACCTATAGAAGAGCTCAGAGAAAGAAGCTTAGAGAAATAGAAGAAAAATTGTGAAAAGGGGACAGAGCCAAGATGGTGGAGTAAAAGCACAGACTCACCAGAGATCTGCCACAAATTCCTGCAGATACCTGAAAAAGTGAACCTGAAAAGTTTTAGAATGGTAGAATCCACTAGGAGACAGAGTATGGCAGATTTCCAGCCTAGGACAGCCTGGAATATCAATGGGCTAGGGTAGTGCAGAACATGCTGGGTGCCCCAGTGCAGACTTGATCATAGCAATAGAGGAGTGGGAACAGCCCCAAGAGGACTGAATCAGAGGCAGGAATGTGGATTCCCAAGCTTCTCAGCACTGGACAGGAATCCAGTAGAACTGGAGAATGAGAGAGAAGCACAGGACCCACAGCAGCAGCTGTAGTCATCCCTGGGACAATCAGCCCACAGAATAAATGTTTGAAAGTCACCTACTTGAACTTCCAGGAACCAAGATGGCAAAGTAAACTGTAAGTGCTCTCATCCTCCCCCGTTGACCTTGAAAAACCCAGAGAATATTGCCTCAGGAAAAATCCTGGAATAGCGGAGTCAGCACAAAGGAAACAACAGATTTTCAGCTTGGGAGGCTAGGGAGATCACTGGGAAGGGTTCCTCTTGCTGTGGCTGAAGGTGGCCAATGAAGTATCAGAAGCAGAAGCATCCCAGCAAGCCATACATCAAAAAACCAACAAAATAGCCTGAGACCCAGGGGGTAGAGCCAATAAGTGCCAAGACCAAACCCCAGGTGTTCCTTAGCACAGCTAGGGTAATTGAGGAGGTACCAGGGCAGATGGGGTTCATCAGCCCCTGAGTCTGCCTGTGCTCTAACTCAGGTCTAGGGGAAGAGGAGAACTCCTGTGGTCAGACCACCCTCCCCAATATCTCATGCCCTGAGCTTCAGTGTAAACTCAGGGAAACTCAGAAAGACTTCACCTGGCCTCAGCCTTGGCATACACCAGCCAGCTCTGCACCAGGTAACCTGTAGCATTATATAGCTTCTAGCTGAAAGAACCAGAGGCCACAACACACAAATCCAGAAACTAGGCCCCTAACCCCAAGCATAACAAACATGGTACAGAGCACTCCATGCCCCAGAAGCAGAGATCAACTTAAAAGCCAGGTAAAAGGCAATCACCATGAGCAAGAAGCAAATCAGAACAGCAAAGACAGTAGAATCTTACTATTAGGACAGGGAAGATCAAAATCTGAATTCAAAAGAGGACAGCACTAACATTATACCCGCATCTGAAACCTCAAAAGGGAATATGAACTGGTCTCAAGCCCAAAATAAATTTTTGGAAGAGCATAAGAAGAATTTTAAAAGTCAAATTAGAGAGAAAGAAGAAAAATTGTCCAATGATTTTAAAAATACCACTGACAAAATGAATAAAAAGAATTCACTGAAGAGAACAGCTCCTTAAAAAGGAAAATTGGTCAAATGGATGAGGAGGTACAAAATTTAACTGGGAAAATTAGACAAATGGAAAATGAAGTGCAAAAGCTAATTGAAGAAAACAATACATTAAAAATTAGAATTGGGCAAGCAGAAGTTAATGACTCTATGAGACATCAGTAATCTGTCAAACAAAATCTAAAGAAGAAAAATATTGAAGAAAATATAAATTATCTGATTGGAAAAATCTAAGAATTATTGGTCTACTAGAAAGTCATGATAAAAAAAAGAGCCTGGACAATATCTTCCAAGAAATCAAGAAAAACTTTCCTGATGTCCAAGATCCAGAGGGAAAAATAGTCATCAAAAGAATCCACTGATCTTCTCCTAAAAGAGATCTCAAATTGAAAACACAGAATATTGTTGCAAATTCCAGAACTATCAGATCAAGGAAAATACAGCAAGCAGCCAGAAAGAAACAATTCAAATATCAAGGAACTATAGAAAGGATTACACAGGACCTTTCAGCCTCTACATTAAAAGACCGAGGGATTGGACTATGATATAATATGGTAAAGGAACTTGGACTGCAACCAACGTACAGTAAAACTGAGCATAATATTTCAGGCAAGGACATGGACATTCAGTGAAATAAGGTATTGCCAGACTTTCTTAATGAAAAGGCCAGAGCTCAATAGAAAATTTGATCTTAAAATACAAGACTCAAGGTATAAAAAGGTAAACAGGGGAAAATGTTATTAAATATGAGTAAACTGTTTGCATCCCTCTATGGAAAGATGATACTTGTTAATCTTCAGAATTGTATATTTATTATGAAATTTAAAAGGGACAATCACAGAAAGAGGAAGTGGGTATAAATTAACTGATGTGATGATAAAAAAGCCTAATTAAGGGGAGTTAAGGGAGAGGAGGAAAGGAGAAGGTAGAAAAGGGTAAATTACATCACACGAAGAGGTACAGAAATATATTATAGTAGAGGGAAAGAGGGAAGGGAGATGAGCATTGTTTGAGCTTTACTTTCATCTGATTTGGTTCAAGGAGGGAACAATATACTCAGTTAAGTATAGAAATCTAACTTGCCCTACATGCAGTAGGAGGGGAAAGGAGTAAGAAAAAGGAGGGGGTTTTAGAAGGGAGGGAAGAAGTAGTAAGGGAAAAAAGAAGGGAGGGAAGTCTGAGGGAGGTGGTGTTGAAAGTAAAACTTTTGAGGAGGGGAAGGAAGGGAGAAATAAAAACATAAGTGGGAGGGGATAGGATGAAGAGAAAGACACAGATAGTAATCATAACTTTGAAAGTGAATGGGATGAACTCTCCCATAAAATGGAAGCAGATAGCAGAAGCAATTAAAAACCATCATCCTATAATATATTCTTTACTAGAAATACATTTGAAACAGGAGGATATACACAGGGTAAATGTTAAAGGCTGGAGTAGAATACATTATGCTTCAGCTGAGGTAAAAAAAAAAAAAAGCAGAGGTAGAAATCCTAATCTCAGACAAAGAAAAAGCAAAAATAGATCTAATCAAAAGAGATAAGGAAGGAAACTACACCAAGTGCTATAGCATCCAAATTCTTAAAGGAGAAGTTAAGGGAGTTACAGGAAGAAATAGGCAGTAAAACTATAATAGTAGGGGACCTGAACCTCCCCCTCTCTGAAATTTGATAAAACTAACCTCAAAATAAACAAGAAGTTAAGGATATCAATAGAATTCTGGAAAAGGTAAATATGATAAACCTCTGGGGATAATTGAATGGGGATTGAAAAAAATATACATTTTTTCTCAGTGGTACATGGCATATACACAAAAACTTGTACTAGGGCATTAAAAATCTCATAATTCAGTACAGAAAGGCAGAGATAGTCAATTCATCCTTTTCAGATCATGATGCAGTAAAAAATGTTATGTAATAAAGGATGGGGAAAGATTGACCAAAAATTAATTGGAAACTAAATAATCTAATCCTAAAGAATGAGTGGGTCAAACAACAAATCATAGAAACAATCAATAATTTCATTCAAGAGAAAGACAATAATGAGACAACTTACCAAAACTTAAGGGATGCTGCAAAAAAGGTTCTTAGGGGAATTTTTTTCCATTTCTGAATTCTTACATGAATAAAATAGAGAAAGAGAAGATCAATGAATTGTGCATGCAACTAAAAAAGCTAGAAAAAAAAAAGCAAATCAAGAATCCCAAATTAAATACCAAATTAGAAATACTGAAAACCAAAGGAGAGATTAATAAATTTGAAATTAAGAAAACTATCGAACCAATAAACAGAATTAAAAACTAGTTTTATGAAAACACAATAAAATTGATAAACCTTTGGTAAATTTTATTTAAAAAAAAAAAGAAAGAAGAAAACCAGATTACCAGTATCAAAAATGAAAAGACTGAACTCACCTCCAATGAAGAGAAAATTAAAACAATAGTTAGAAATTACTTTGCTCAAGTGTATGCCCATAAATTTGACAGTCTTAGTGAAATGGATGAATATTTCCAAAAATGTAAACTGCCCAGATTAGCAGAACAGGAAGTAAAACAAATAATCTCATCTCAAAAAGAAATTGAACAAGCCATCAATGAACTCCCCAGGAAAAAATCTCCAGGGTCAGATGGATTTACAAGAGAATTCTTTCAAACATTTAGAAAACAGTTAACTCCAATGCTAGGTAGACTGTTTGGGAAAATTGGCTAAGAAGAAGTTCTACCAAATTTCTTCTATTATATAAATAAGGTGCTGATACCTAAACTAAAAAGAACCAAAACAGAAAGTCACTTATAGACCAATTTCCCTAATGAATATGGATGCAAAAATTTTAAATAAGATATTAGAAAAAGATTAATATTAGGAAAACTATGAGCATAATTGATTATCTCAATAGATGCAGAAAAAACTTTTGACAAAGTACAACACCATTTCCTACTGAAAATATTGGAGAGATTAGGAATAAATGAAGACTTCGTCAAAATAATAAGTAGTATCTGATTGCTAAAACCATCAGCAAACATTATATGTGGTGGGCAAAAGCTAGATGCATTTCCAATAAGATCAGGGGTGAAGCAAGGATGCCCATTATCACCACTGTTAATCAGTATGGTACTAGAAATGTTAGCTTTAGCAATAAGAGAAGAAAAAGAAATTGAAGGAATTAGAATAGACAAAGAAGAAATTATCTTTGCAAATGACATGATTATATACTTAGAAAATACTAGAGAATCAAGTAAAAAAACCACTTGAAATAATAAACAACTTTGGCAAAGTTGCAGGATATGTAATAAACATAAATCATCTGCATTTCTATATATTACTAAACAAAGTCCTACAGCAAGAGATAAATTCCATTTAAAGTTATGGTAGACACCATAAAATATCTGAGAGTCTACCTGCCGAAAATAACCCAGGGATTATACGAAGACAATTACAAAACACTTTTCACACAAATAAAGTGGCCAGAAAGAAACAATTCAAATACCAGGGAGTCACATAGGACCTGGCAGCTGCAATGTTAAAGGATCAGAGGTCAGGCAACATGATATTCCAGAGGGCAAAAGAGCTAGGACTACAACCAAGAATCACTTACCCAGCAAATTTAAGCAAAATGCATCAAGGGGAAAAAATGGTCATTCAATGAAAAAGAAGGATTTCCAGCCTTCATAAGCAGAAGATGAGAACTAAACCAAAAATTTGACCTGCAACATCAAAATCCAAGAGAAGCATAAAGAGGGAAAAAGAAAACAGTAGAAATAAACTGTTTACATCCATACACAGGAAGATGATACTTGTAACTCTTAAAAATTGTATGTCTAACAATACAGTTAAAAGGAATATACATAGCGGATACAAGTATAAGGAGAATTTGAGGGAATGGCATAGAAAGAATTAAGGGATGAGAAAGAGGAGTATAAAGGGTGAAGAAAGAGGTAGAATGGAGTAAATTATCTCACATGAAGAGGTGAGACCTATCACAATGGATAGGAAAATGGGAGGGTGGGCAACGGGCATCACTTGAATCTTGCTCTCATGGATGTAATGGAGTACTATTGTGCATTAAGAAATGATGAACAGGCAGATTTCAGAAAAAAAAACTGGGAAAGACTTGTACAGATTGATGTAAAGTGAAACGAGCAGAAACAGGAAAAAGCTTGTGCATAGTATCAGCAACAGCTTCTAATGGTCAACTATGAATGACTTAGCTCTTCTCAGCAACATAATGATCCAAGACAAGTACAAAAGAGTCATGAAGGAAAATGCTATCCATGTGCATACGAAGAACTGAGGAACTCTGAGTGAAGATCAAAGCATATTTTTTTCACTTACTTTATTCTTTCTCATAGTCTTATTTCCTTTTGATCTGTTTCTTCTTCCACAACTGTAACAAATATGGACTTATGCTTTACATGATAGCCTGTGAATAATTATATGAGAATGTTTATCACTTTTAGAAGAGGTGAGGGGAGGGAGAGAGGGAGAAAAATTTGGAACTCAAAATCTTGTAAAGATGAAAGGTAAAAATTTTTCTTAATATAGAATTAGGGAAAAATAAAATATTATTTAAAAATGAATGAGACTTTATCTCAGATTTTACTGAATTGAGTTCATAATGTTATTCTGAAAGGTTATGCACCATTTTGGGGCATCAGTGCTGGAATAGTTACAAAACCCAGACAGGACATTGACTCCCAGAATTCTGTCTCACTTTTTTAGATCATACAAAACCTATAAGGTCAGAGAATCTACTTCCATCATCCAGAAAGGAAAAGTATAAATACAAAGTTGAAGAAAAATTCATGGCGTTTAGACCTTGGAGATTATTTCCAAAATTTTCATTTTAAAGATGAAGAAACTGGGATCAATAGTTGTGAAATTATTTCCCCCAATCAGAGATAGTTAAAAGCCAACCACAACAATTCAAGACAGCATTTTTTGACACCAAAGTCAATTTATCTTTTTACTACACAAACTAGACAATGTAGTTGCAAGAGTGCTGGAACTGGAGACAGAAGGACTTGAATTCAAATGTTGCCTCATCTATGACCCTGGGCAAGTCACTGAAATCTCTAGGACTCAATTAACTCATATGCAAACTCAAGGATTTGGAAATGATCACCTCTAAATTTCCTTCCAGGTCTAGATCCATGAACCTATGAGTAATGTGAGGAATTAACAAGCAAAGCAAGTGTGCCTTGTACCCCATAGGATGTTTCACTGTGAGATCCCCACCCCCACCTTTTTGATTTTATAGCATTGTGCCCTAAATATCAAAACTCATATTGCTAAACATTATTTCTGAATGATAGCAGAAAACAAATAGAAAAGAATTTTTAATATATTCTTCTATATATTTATCTGAATATGTATATATGTATACCTATACTAAATCTATATATTTAACATTAAATATACCTACACGTGTGTGTGTGTGTCTCTATATATATAGAGAGAGACACACACATATGTGTGTGTGTGTGTTACTCAAATTAGTAGTAATAATCTATGGCTTAAAATGTGAATTTCTTGAAAATATATGCCATGTTTATGCATCTTTGATTTTACCTTAGCTTTTAACTTGTTTCCTTGCATAGTACTAAGGTTACATAGAGGAAGTAAGAAAATTAAAAGCATAAAGAATCATGAAACTTCCAAGAGGCAATGTCTAACTTTAAATTGCATAATGTGAATAATTTTTTTAAAAAGATGTTACTGTTTTATTAATAATTGTAGAACTATTATTCATTCATATAACTACATGTGGTTATATATAAAAAATTAATCTTTTTAAATAATCTAATCTTTAAGAAATGGAACTAAACAAATGCTTTTTTTCCCTTGCCTGTATAATTTAATGCTTCATCCAATTAACATTAAACAAAAATCTATCAGTTACTTGATACTATGCTAGGCTCTGTGGAATGGCAATATTGAAAAGTTATCCTTGTGAAATTTATATTCTGATCTAGATGACATATGACTACATTAACTAAGAATTATGCCATTGGTTCAGCCTATTGTGCTCCTGGCCTTGCAGATGGTCATTTAAAATTCCTCGGTAGTCAATCTGTGATAAAAACTGTCCACATATTTTTTTTTTTCTAAATTGGAGTAACAGATTCCATGACAGATGCATTCACAGAAATAACTTTCTTCAGTGATCCAATGAGCATCAACGTTGAATTAGGTATGAAACAAGGAAACGAATGCTTGTGAAAGGTGTTTCCTTTTGTCAGGGATCTTATCCTATACAAAATCCAAACTGAGGAGGGATTCCTATTAACAAAGAGGTTTGACAGATGTTTGTATTTGAGAGGACGAATGGCGTAGAAGAATTGGAGTCAGGAGAGACTTGGGTCTCTGATATGTACAAGTTGTGTGACTATGAACAAATTACCTATCTTCTATGAGCCTTAGTTTTCTCATATGTAAAAAAGCAATAATGATGCCTGTAGTTTGCATCTCATTGTGTTGCTGTGAGACTTAAAAGAGATAATGTACATTAAGTACTTTATAAAGCTTAAAGTGCCCTATAAATGTAAACTCATTATTAATAGATGGCATCGTATTACAGAACATTGGTAACTAAATTCACTCTTACTCAGCTACCCAAAAGACATTAACTTAGGTACATATAAAAAATACAAAATAAAATAAGAACAAGCAATTACATCAAGATATTGTTCAAATTATCACATGCAATTAGATGAGCAACCCATTGAATTAAATCATGAGAACATATTTATTAGACAGATATTATAGACAGACAATGAAATTTTTAAGCAAAAACACTGAAGACCCTAGGGGCACAGGTGTTGTTTTCAACATTATTTTCTATTCATGGAATGAGGAGTTAGAAGAGAAAGGCAGATCTGAGAAGTGATTATTGAAAGATGTTAGAAAACAAATGAGATATTGGTATCAGTTAGCCAATCAACAAGCAGGACAGGAAATAGGCAAATTCCCAATTTTCTAGTAAAGGAAAATAGTAGAATTTTTAAATTATAGGCCAGTGAGCTTACTTCTATTTCTGTTAGAAAAATTAGAAAATATTAAGAAAAATATTTTGGCAATATTCTTGGGGGGGAGTGGGTTAAGAGGAGGAGAAAATTTAAGACTTCAACAAGTGATTGTTGAAAACCAAAGACAAATTAATTTTTAAAAAGATAAATATTTTTGAATTCTTAGAAAGACAAAAATGTGATGACTGAAAGCCATTGTTTTTTCAAGAACTGTACATGTTGGACAAATCTTATTTCTTTTTGTGAGTAAGCAGATGAGACAAGTAGATTGGAGAATGCTATTAACATAGTACTTGTGCTATGGCTATGGAGAAAATTATGAGCTAGTACAGCTAACTTGCAACTGATTGAATGAAGGGATCCACAGAATTGTCATTAATAGGTGGCTATCCTGGAGGAAGGACCCTGGGGTAATGCCTAGGCATCTATCCTTGTTCCTATGTTATTAGATATTTTGAGCATTGTCTTGGATGAAGACAGAGCTATTGTGACCCTAAAATTTGTCAGTAACACAAAGCTTAGATAACACAAACTAAAAAGTTTGAAAGAGTCTGGATCCAACATTATCATGTTTAAATAATCAGCTTTACAAAGACAAGGTGGGTGAGGTGTGACTAGAAAACATACCTAGGATAAATCTTTAAAGGTCTGAGTAGACAAAAAGCTCAATATAAGTCCAACAATTTGGCACACTGGACAAAAATAAATGAATTACCAGACAACTAAATAACAAAAAATGCTATTCTTAGTCACATTTAAAGAGCAATTATGTCCAGAATTATGGAAGCAATTGTTCCTCTGCTCTCTTCCCCATTTAGGCTGCCACGTGATGTTGGGCTAAAGGAATTGGAGACATTTAACAAAGAGAAGATAAAAAGCACATGATAGCTTTATGTTCACGGATATGAAAGATTGTCACATGAAGGAGAAATTTACCTTGTTCTACTTTGCCCCAGGGGCCAGAACCAGAAGTACGGATTGAACGTTGTCAAGAAGGAGATTTATGTTTGACACAAGTTAAAGATTTCTTAACAACTAGGATTATCCTAAAATGTGTGGACTCTTGTATTGAATTCACTCTTTTTTAAGTGTAGATGGCTAACCGCTTCCTGGGGATAGTGTAAATTTTTTGGTCAATTATGATTTGGAAGAGGAAGCCTCAGAGGTCCCTTCCAAGTTTTAGATTTGGTCGTTTAACTCCTTTAGACAAACTAAGAGGTGGGGAGGAGGAACCAGGGCGCTGCCCTCTCCCCAACTTCCACGAACCAGGGAGCTGCCGTTGCGGTCCCCCAATCCCCAGCCCTGGCATCTATGAAAGTAATCGACGGGTCCCTCAACCTGGCTCATCAGTAGAGCGGGAAGACAGACAGGTCGTTAGCGGCAGGGAAATACGAAGAGGCCATTTTGTGTCACCAAAAGGCAGCCACATATCTTTCTGAAGCTATGAAGCTAACACAGCCTGAGCAGGCTGTCATCGCTGGAATTACAAAGGGATAGCCACAGAAAACAACTCTTGCTAATTCAGGAAAGGTGGAAAAGGGCAAAGCGGGAGGACAGGTGGAAAGCCCAGCAGACTCCTGATGGAATCCCTCATCTCCTGATGCCACCAGGCTCAGGCTGAGGAGGGGTCTGAGGGCCCAAGTGTGCCCAGGTCTCAGCAGTTTAGTCGTGCCTCAGTGCCAGGGGTCCTCGACAGGGACCCAGGCGCTCTTCTTTTTCTCCTTCAGAAGAGGAAAGACCGAACAGAACTGTGTCCCCGCAGCAACGTCCCGAAAGATGACAAAACAACCATAGAAGAGCAGGCAGGCAGATCGCTGATCTGAAGCGACAGGAGCAGTTTCTTGTGGACAGCGAAAGATTGAGGACAGAAAATGTAGATGCCGACTTTGTAGAGAAATCAGAATTACGGATTCTGCACAGTGCCACAGCCTCTTCTCCCTGGCAGGAAATGCCAAGGACATTCCCATCTCCAACCTTCCTCCCTTGGACTTCCCGTCCCCAGAGCTCCTGCTTCTGGAGCTCCCTATTCCGAAAGGACTCATGAACACTTAAATGGAAGGTCACAAGGGGCTAAAACGGTGATGGGGAGGGCGAGGCAATCATACAGTGAAAACAGCACTGGCCTGTTTTCAGGAGGCTAGGGACGGTCTGGGCCAGGTGGAGTCTAACTGGACAGACCAATGTAGGAGACAAGGCCTGGCCACGCCGTAGAGAACAGTCACTGTAAAGCACCCAGTACAGACTCGGGAGTGGCGGGGGCTGAGGAAGCTGGAGGTGGCAAATGCAGACCTCCCGAGGGTCTCTCCTGATTCAAACCAAATGGCGACCGGGAAACACTTTCTTCAAGAAGCAGTTACTTTCCTTCTCTTAACTTCAGGGTTATGCTACATGTAACAATTAATCTATAATGCCATAAAGTACAGTGGAAAATCGAATTAATATAGGAGCCCAAGGGTGGCTTTGTATTGGAAAGATGCTTTTTATCATGGATTGACTGCATGCGTTCTGTTACGCACAATTTATGAATTCTAATGAGGCATGTCAGTTACATGCCTTCCCAGATGATCCCACATGTGCCACACTTTGCACTACTCCTTATGTGATGATAACTTCAAGACCCTCAGGAGAAATGTTTAAAATTCCACTTTATAAAGGAACCGAATTATTAGTTCTGTTTTTTCTTAAATTATCAATTTACATAATTAATCAGGGTGCATTATAAGTTTTAACTTTCTGTTTGCTGTATTAAAATGTTATACATCATTTAAAAATACTCAAGGAATTATCCCTTTGTTTTGAATGGTACATGAATGGAAGTAATGCTAGCTGGCAGTATTTGATTGCAAGAAATCAATAAAATAATTATATTTTATTAAAAATATAAACAAATTAAGGATTCTTTTAATTGGATATAAGTTAAATTAAACAAAATAGTGAGCCAAGCATAGTGATGAAGTGGTGAAGGGTCAAGGAAAAACTCCAAAGAATCAATTTATCTTTAAACAGTTGTATTGATAATGCATTTTTTTGGTTTTAGTATATCAAGTGCCTCTGATTAAATAATGTGATTAAAGAAGATATTCCCCACCCCTTAATGGGCCAGGGAAGATTTGTAGGAAAGCCCATACCTTTTGTTAATGAGACACTGGTTCTTAAAGGTTGTGATGCCCTCTGGCTCTGAGAAATGTATAAATACTTTGAGGTGAGGTTTTCCTTTAGGGATTAGTTTTTGAAAGATTTGTAAGTCAGATGAGACTCTGGGAAGCCGTTAAGCATCACCCTGGCTTTGAAAACCCAGGTGTTTGTGCTTCTTTCTCTGGTAACTGTGTATTTTTGGTCAGTTACCTCTCTGTTGATTTCTGATGCATGTATTGCTTACTGTCAGACAGTTGAAAGCTCTGCCTGTTGATTTTGATTTCTCAGTATTTTCTCTGAAGTTCAAAGTGCTGACTTTTTCACCTGAACTAAGTGACTGATACATGTGTTTGATTAAATTAATTATCAACCCCTCAAAAGTTGCTTTCTTTTTAGAAAAGCAGAATAAAGAGCCTGTGATAGCAGCCCCCCTCTGTATGTCAGGGTGCTTGCTTTTACAACAGTCCCCAGTTAATGAAACCTCAGGATCTATTTTGACTTCCTAGCGTCTTAAGAAGATACCAGCGGTCATTTCCACACAATCCATGGGGAGATGTTTAACCAGTGTTCAAAAAACAAGGTCCACTGCCCTGGTATTTCATCAAGTTAATGTTATCAAAGGAACTTCTTTGCAATAATTTAATTAGATACCTTTTCTTCATCACATTTCATACTATTAGTCTGTTCTCCCCGGCATACTGCAACACTCTTCTCTTCCTTTGGAAGAATATAGGGAACACATGAAAATAAATTCTAAGTCCCCATTTTACTCTGATTTTATTCACTTCTGTGACATTATTTTATCTATGGAAAACCCTATGTTCTTCAAACTCAATGGAGCTGAGTGGAGCTAATTGGAGATTGTTTTAAAAGTTGTTTTTTTTTTCTAATACCCATTCTTATCCATCCAACTAGTTTAAAATGGATGGATGAGAATGGACATACCTCTACTTAATGCTTTATTTTGGACTTAATAACCAAATTGCCTCGCTTTCATAACCCATTTTTATTTATGTCATATTCTGAAAACTCTTAGGGGGTGTTCTATGGTACTGATAAATTATGTATGAATTTGAAATTGGAGTGCTCCAAACATTGTGATGAATTAGATTGTATAAGCACCCAGAGAAAACATTAAAATGAAAGTTATTTTCAATATAGATGCAGCCCTAAAACATGTGAAGTAGCATGGTGTTTTTGTTTAAGATCATAAGTAGATAAAACAAACAGCATTTTAAGGCTTCCAATGCACTAAACTTTTTTTCTGTTCTATTGATCACCAGGATAAACACTACATAATTTCTTTTAAAATTTTTGAAGGCTTTCCTACATTTGCAAGTACAGTATGGTATGATCCACAGAGAAGGAAGACCTAACTTTAAATCCTGCTTCTTAAACGTACCACCTATATGACATTGGACCTCTCACTTAAGCTCTCTCTGCTGTCAGAAACTCTAAAACTGAAAGGTACAGACGACGTATCGACCTGCATTGGACATGAGAATTTCTTTACTTGAAACCTCATATCAATGCAATCACAAGTTGAGGCTCCATCCTTTCACTTTAACTAAAGGAAAATATATTGAAATTTTGGTGATATCTTGTGCTATCAAGGAAATTTAGGAGATAAGAGCTTATACATTTTCTTTAGTAACCATATCCATTAATAGTTTTACAGGCACAGACAGACACAAATACATAAACACTACTGTCTATATGCCTGTGAAAATCTAAACAGATCTATGTATAGACAGATAGAGATATAGATACAGTATCCCTTTATATAAGTACCTTCCTTTCTAAAAAGACACAGGCATTTATATAACAAAATTATAATTTCCCCATGAGAATAAATTCTGTTTAACAGAATTGTGGTGTGGTGGAAATAACTGCACTTAGTTAATATGGAGTAGTGGATATGGTTCTGGTTTGGTTTTGCCCTTTACTCAGTTGTGTGACTTTTGAAAAGTTACTTGATTCATTTTCTTCATCTATAAAACGAGGAATTTGGTCACGATCACTGCTAAGACTTTAGCATTTTATGCTCAAATAAGACAATATGTAAAAAGCACTTCAAAAACATTACAATGCTGTCATTCTGGTGTTGATTCCTTGCTTTCATGAATGGCATGCATGCCTTGCTTCTCTGGACTTGCCTGATGCTCTTGGCCCCTTGCCATCAATGACTGAGTATGACAAAGAGGTTAGAGGAACAGGTGCTGACTAGATCACTATTCTCTACCCACCACAGCTAGTAACAAACATTTGACTGTTCCCATTCATGTGAACACTGTCAATCCCCAAAGGCAAAGCTTCCAGTAGCAGCAGCTACTGTTTTAAAGTTAAATAAAATAGTGGAGAAAGGTGAGGAGGAAAAAAACAAGTTCAAAATCCACACACATGGGGTAAGGTAAGGAAATGATTCAAGTAAATACAATAAGTGTGTCTATACTACGAGACTCACAACCTTTATTTTAAAGACACTAGAATACTTTTTAGAAAATTCAGTGTCCATATTAGAGCACAGGATCATACATTTAGAGCTGGAAGTAGCCTCCAAAGTCATCTAGTTCAATTCCTTCATTTTACACATGAGGAAACAAAGATCAAAGAAGGCTAAATTAATTATTTATGGTAACACAGGTCAGGTAGTAAGCATTAGAGTTGAGATTTGAACCTCAGTGTCCTGACTCTAGAACTAGTCCTCTTTACATGATATCATGAGGGCTATAGGTTTAGAAGTAGAAAGGACCTTGGAGGCCATCTAGTTCAACTCCTTCATTTGTTACAGATAGAAAACTGAGCCTGAGAGCTTGGGTACCTTGCCCAAGGTCACATCAGTAGTAAGTGACAGAGCTGAAATTTGAGCACTGGTTGTATGACTCTAAATCATGAGATCTTTTAACCACACTTTTCTTTGATTTCCTCCTGGTACCTTCAAGAATTAACACAATGGACATTTATTTTTGAAATTTTTCAGTGACAACAAAAAGAAAGTAGTGTAAGGACAGAGTTAGTTATAAAAACAATATTTATTGTTTGGGGATGCCTGTCACCCACTAAACCAAGACCTAAGATCCACTTATGCTTCATTTCAATCAACCACCACCATATTGGTTCCTGCTAAACCTCCTCTCCCCATTATCCCATGCCTTGGAAACTGCTCCTCAATTCTAGAACTCCTCAGTTCTAGAATCATAATCAAATCAACTGTATCATTGCTTCTGGAAAGAGTTTTGTCTAGCTTTCATCTTTTTATCTTTTTTAACTTTTATCTTTTATTTTTTAACTTTTATCTTTTATCTTAACTTTGACTTATACCAAAATGCCTTTCCATATAAACACTACTTTTCCTATACACCCTATCCTTTCCTTTTAGAATCCTTAGGGGCAAGGCTTATTTGTATTATTATTTTTGTTATTTTTATCCCCAACACAGCATAGATCTCAGCACACAGCAAGCACTTAATAAATGCTTTTCACTAAATAATTAATTGATTGATGAATTCGACTACACTATAATTCTGCCCTGATTCTGGCATTCTATTTAGATTTTGACAGATGTGAAAAGCATGGTGAAACTTCAAATGCTAGCCCCACAATCTTGACATCTTTAACTCTTCCATTGCATCCTGGGCCATCCCCAGTTGTCCTGACTGATATCTGGCCATTGGATACACGTGGCTCTAGAGGAAGAAGTCAGGTTGGTGACTTTGCACAGCCATCCCTCACTCAAATCCAATTCAATTGCAAATCATGGATCATTTCTCTGATGTCGTGGTCCTCTCTGAAAATGAAGGATAAACCACAACCACAATATTCTACTAGAAGAGCAATACTGAATGCAATAGTCCAGAGTGTGGGCTATATGTTTTTGAAATAGTACATTTTAAATGTACTATTATTATTATTAATATAATATATTTAAATTTATTTAATATTTGAATATTATAATATTAATATAATATTAAATATTTAAATACATTTTTAAAATGGGAAAGATCAAAGCATAATACTTTATTGAAGTAGGGGGATATGTAGCTTTGTAGTTGCTGACTCCAAAGTGTCATGTACATATTGATTGTTCATATAATTTTCCTCAAATTAATATTTAAATGCACTAATGTAAGGGATATCTACTTCATCTAAAATGAAATTGCTATTTTGATTACCTAATTTACTGCAAGACTGTCCAGAGCTATTTTATCCTATCCGATTGGACAGGGAGATAAAAATACATTTTTCAATTATGAAAAAAGATATTGTAGAATTCCATTCCTTTATAAAATGAAACATTTGCCCTTGAACTTTCATTTCTTATTAAATATGCTTCTTCCTGACTTTATACATATGGATGAAACCTACATAAATGCTTTTAAAGTACTTTTATGTTGTTTATAAAACCTTTGAGTTTTTACCTTTAAAGTGGGGTAACATCTTTGCAAGAAACTACTTTTCTCTTTTTTATGAATTTTGTATTTGTGCCTGTGAAAATAGTTTTTCCAAAATAATTTACTTCAATTAACTTGTATAATTAGACATTTGTTTTGTAATAGTTTTCTCTTATTTTAAAATTTCAATTCTTTTCTCTCTACTGATTTTCTTTCAAACCCGGCCATTAAAGGGAGTGAAAAATAAGCTTGAATCTGCAAAAATTCAGGCTAAAAAGGCCAGGTGCATACTATGTGAGCTCTAACTTAGAGTATATGGGATCTCATGGTCAAAGCACAAGGACAATAATGGCACCCTTTCATTTCAAGCTAATCATTCATAACTCAGAGAGAAGCAGTCTTGACAAAATCCATTTAGGCTGTTAGGAAGAGAGGAAGGTGAACATGATAGTTTTGATAGTTCTCCCTTTCTTGTCTCCTTTTTTGGTTTGTTTTTAAAGAACTGATTTGAAGCAGTAAGTTACTCTAAGGGATCAACAATATAAACCGAGGCATTTAGATGGAAATGTCATTGGATCCTCACAGAAGCTTTTGTCAGTCACATTCTTTTCGCTTATTTGCTTGTTTTCCGATTTAACAGAATGCCAGGTTGTGTTAATCTTTCAAAGGAATCTGTCAAACTCAGTCTCTTATTAGAGCAGGAAAGTAGTCAAAGGCATTTGCCACTTCTGGAAATCCCTGACATGACTAGGTTTCCTCTTTTGACTGAAAGCACCCATGTTATCTGGAGTTTATCATTGCCATCCAGCAGAAAAATAATTTCAGATGACTGATCCATGTCGTTCATTTGGACACTTGGATATTTTCCATACAATTGTTTGATTTTTTTTCCTTCTAGTTTTCATTCATTTATCAGCTATTATACTTAATTTGAAGAACCCTAGGGCGATTAAAACATCATATAGCACAAAGAATAAAAGTGATTACTGAATACATAGCAGTGTAATTTATTACTGAAATCTTTGTCTTTCAATGACTAGGTAGGTTCAGTAAAAGTTATGTTGCCCAGTTACCTGAAAAACAGTTCCAACATTGTTTCTGAGCAGTTTAGGACTTGCTTTCTGTTTCAGTATTTCCCTTGCAAAACTTCTCCAGCTTTTGATGCTTATAACTCCCCGATATAGCATACTATTTAAATAGTTGCTTCAACATTGAATAGGTGACAATACCTTTGGTCTCTGCTAAAAGAGCCCTCGATGATTTGCTTTTGAGCAAATTTAAAGAATGAATTGCTTTTAGAATAGATTAATTGCTACAATGTTTATAACCTGTGGTTTTAATAAATTCAGTCTTCACGATGGTCAGACAGCTCAGAGGAATTCTTTAAAAAGAAAGAAACCCTCAAATGAGTCACTGAGTTCCATAGGCAGATAAATATTCATATTTACATTCTTGTATGACACAGAGGTAGTAAATTTGTTTGACTAACTTCAGGTCCCCACCACCACCTCCTTGCAAACAAACATTAGGACTTGAAAGGTTCACTCATGGTCACATTATGGAAACACACTTGTTTAGTTAGGCGAGAGAAATCTTTAAGTTATCATGCTGTAACTGAGCTGGAGACTAAGGAGCCTTTTAAGGTTTCAGTAATCATCCCTGTAGGATCTCTTCTTTCTCTATATGCATGCTTTTTAGCCACCTGACTAAACTTGGGCATAACTTTAAAAAAGATACATTCATACTTGATTATTCTTTCAGGAGAGTTCGTCTCCTTCAGTGCTAGCTTGAGAGGTGGCCTGAATTGTCACCAAGTTTCTACTGAAGTAGCTCTCTCTGTACCCCAGGAGATCTACTTTACGAGCATGTGCATGCTGAATGGAGCCTATGTAACCTGATGGGCAGATGTTTTGAGTAAATCACCAACCTGTCTTAAGACCAAACATTAGCCACCTGAGTATTTATCAGTTCCCACCGAATATCAATAAATTAGTAAAGGCTGCTGAAAAGTCTGTCAAATTATCTGCATTCTTGTGGTGGCCATCTCTTTCATCTTTTCCTGGAGAAATGAATCAAATAAAGAGCCCTTTTTAATCCAATTGCTAGTTAAGAGATTCTAACTTTTTCTCAGATTATAAGAATAATGTAAAATTGTCTTTCGAATAGAAAGAGATAGTTCAGTTCACATAAGGGAACATGTATCTTCCTTTAAAATAACACATGTATTGTCATATGTGAATGTTGCAGGAAAAAATAGGTCTTTCTTTTGTAAAGTTTTATTTGTATATTTTGTTTTTACATTGGCTTCATTTCCAATATATCCTTTTCTCTCTCTCATTTGTCTTTTACTCCGCCTGAAAATATATAAATATATATATATAATACATATATATGTATAATATAGATATAATGGCCATTTACAATATATATACAAATAAATAAAATAGAAAGAGAAAAAAGTTATTTAAAACTAATCAATACATCATCTAAATATGACATTTTATGTAGTGTTCTATACCCATAGTACCCCACCTCTGCGAATAAGGGAGGGAGTTGTATTCTTACAATTTTTTGAAAGGCAAATATGTTTAGTATAATTTCATGGAATTCCATTTTCATATTTGTTGTGGCTATTTTTTCCATATACATTATTGTAGCCATTGTGTTTCTTGTTTTCCTGGTTTTGCTTACTTCATTTTGTACTCCTTTATATGTTTTCTGATGATTCTCTTAATTAATCTTTACATTAATCTGTTATACTATAGAAAAATATTCTACTATATTCATGAAATGAGAATCTATTTTGTTTCCTGTTCAAAGCTGTATTTATGAATAAAGAAACCAAACAGTTTCCTAAGGATCACATATTTAGGAAGAACCGCAGAGACAACAGAATCCAGCTACTTCATTTTACAAATGGGGAAACTGAGACCTACGAATGTTTTAAGTTTCTCTCTCAATGTTACAAAGGTAGCAAGTGACAGATATAGGATGTGAACTCAGTTCATTTGACTCCAGAGGCAATATCTTCCCAGCATTTAGCACAATTTCTGATACATTATAGATACTTAAGAAATTTTGATTGATTGAACTATGAAAATGAAATAATTCACTTTTATAGTTTAGTGGTAGTGCATAGTCACAAATGACTTAGAAATAATTCCCAATATTTTTGGCCCTTATGGCCATTTCCTAGATCCACCTGCAAAAATATTAATTTTTCTACCTTCCTGTGGTGGTTATCAGATATTTTCAAGTGTCATGGAATAAGATACACTTATGCTACTTAGTTGACTCGTGAATTAATATAATGCTTAGCAATTGTTTAAAAAAAATCTGACAGTAGTGTAGGGACTCTAATGTAAATAAAATACTGTTTCAGGATTGCTGCCCAGGAATTGCTACTGCACCTTTATCCCTATAATTAAAACTTCTTCAAGTTGATGGCTAATGCCTGCCCTCAGGGCCTTGATTCATGTTAAACCTTATTGAAGTAGGAGGAAAAAATATATATGTTAAAGAGGCAAGAGTCTGCTTTGACACAGGCTATTTGTTGCACCTTTTTCAGACTTCCCATTACCAAAGAATTGCTCTCCTCATAAAATGAAACAGAAGCCTGTGAGTTTTCCTACAAAAATATTCTTCCTATGTTACCTTGCAATTTTAACTTCCATACTTTTCCTTTGCTCTAGCCTTTGATGCTCATCTTGGGATTACAATTCTACCTTAGGTGACATTTCATTTCTTGGTTCTACCCTCTACTCTTTTGATACTGTGATTATTACTGCCTTGCCATCACTTGATACACCTACCTGGCCCATTAGTTAGTCCTAGACCCTAATTTTTGTCAGTCTCCATAGCAGTTTGGACAACTCGTTCCTGACCTTGAGCCTGGCTTGGCAAGGAGTTCAGAAATTGAAGCTATTTATTCGGATTTTACTGTCTCAAATTATATTTTTCTATTTTATTATATCAGAGCTGTGTGTGTCATCATTGGTTACAGCTGCATGGTGATGTATAAGTCTGAAAGGTTGAGGACTCCGAAGAAATTAGGGAAGCAACCAGGTCAGGCAAAACTGTGAGTAGCCACTGGGACAGAGAAGACTAAAATAAGATACTACCAAGGGATTAGGGAATCAATTATCTATCTCTGAATGGATTGTATTGTACAGAGTTCTTAACTTGGCATCTGTGAATTTGATGTTTTTAGAAATATATTTTAATAACTGTATATATTATATTACATGTATTTAATAATTGTATTATATATTTTAATTTTTTTTGTAAACTCTTGCATCATAAACACTGTTCTGAGGTTTCCACGGGTTTCATGTCCAGTTCTCAAAGAAGTCTATGACACAAAAGTAGTTTAAGAATCTCTGATTTAACCAAGGCTGGTCTGTGACTGAACAAGATTCCCTTCTCTAGCATACTCAAGGAGAGGTCATTAAGCCCTTGCTTGAAGACAGACTTCAAGTGAAAGGAAATACATTACTTGCTGAGGCAGCCTATTTCTCTGTTACAATCTAAATGCTAGAACAATATTCTTTGCATTAAGCCTAACTCTGCAACTTGCACCCATTATTTCTGATTTCTCCCACTGAGACCAAAAAGAACAAATCTAATCTCTTTCTCATACGACATTCCTTCAAACACTTGCAGACTACTATAAAGTGTACCCTAATTTTTACCCTCGTCAGGCTACAAGTGCTTACCTAAAAGCAAGCACAAGTCTTAACATTTTTTATGTCATGGACACCTTTAATAATGTAGTGAAGCCTATAGATACATCACTTCTCAGAATTATTGTTTTGAGTGCATAAAATAAAATACCTAGAATTACAAAGGAAACCAATCATACTGAAATGAAGCTTCATTTTTTTTTTCTCATCTAAGTTCATAAAGCCCCAAATCTGTCCATAGATCCCTGGGTTACTGTGAGCCTCAGGTTTAGAATTACTGTCTTAAATTGATATGTATGTGGCATGCCCAGTTGTAAAATAAAAACCTCCCAGTAACTCTTTTGCATATTATCTCTCTCTCTCTCTCTCTCTCTCTCTCTCTCTCTCTCTCTCTCTCTCTCTCTCTCCCGTCATTACCAAACTTTTAGGGAAAAAAATATGGCACTACTATTTCTTAATCTCTTATTGCTCCTTACCTATCTTTTCTTCTATTTATTAGTCTTCCATCCCCACCATTCTACTGAAACTGTGCCCTCAAATGGAAATAATAGCTCCCTAAGCACCAAATTCAATGACATTCCTTCATTCTGAAACATATTTGACTATTCTCTGGCATTTGGAACCATTGACTGCCTTTTTAATCACTTTTTCTTCTTTTTGATTCGTGGTACCATACTTTCTTGTTTCTCTTTGTTTTTCATAAAGAAGATCAAGACTTTTAATTGTAGAAGGGGTAGGAGAGGGGACAGACAAAAGGGAGGGAGGTGAAAGAGGTGTTAAAGAACAAACTAGAGGAATGGGGACTAACGCTGAGAAATCTTGGTTTTTGTTCTTTCAGGGCAGGCGTTATTGCCCAAACATGACCTGCCTGGGTCTATATAGTGAGAATGAACTTTTTGTATAGGCTGGGGAATGAGAGAATGAAAGCCTGAAAGTTCTCGATCTTGATGTCTATATAGATAAGTTAAGTTAAAAAGATACTTGTCCAGATAGTTTAAGAGAAAAACATTATTACTGACAAAAAAAAAAATAGTGTTCTCATAACCCTTATTGCCAAACCATATTAACCAGTTTTACTACATAGCTGCTTATTATTCAATTTCATTTTGCCTTTGTAGACACAACAAATAGGTATGGCCATTTTAATTTACTGTTTTATAATTACCTTCCCCTCCCTATTCCAAGGAAATCCATTTACAAACAAACTCTACCTTTGATCCACAGAAGCAAACAATAATCATGCTAATTTCATATTGCATGGTGTCCTTTCCCATCTGGCAGCAGGCAACAGTCAGGAAGAAAGAGGGTAAAGTAGTCTGCTCAAACCATTTGTTTGCATACTCAGTTTTTTTTAGCTCCTCAGTTAACCAGAAGACTCTTTATCACTTCTCAGTGCTAACAGTTCAGTCGGTCATTACCAGAAGTAGGTATACCATGTCTCTGCTTGTTGGATTCAAACCATGTGGGGCATATTGCCCATGTTCTTTATAACCTATAAAGAAGAGTAATTCCAAGCACGCAACAAGGACTGGGTTCTGGGCCAGTTCCCCCATTACCCATTACCTAAGTATGAACAATTTATTTACTGATTCATCTGTTTATTTTGTTCCCTGATGTTATCTCTGATTTCATATATATTTCCCCCCATTTCTATGTTAGTCTAATATCTAAAATGGCACTATAATGTGGAAAAATATACCACAGAGAAACTTTAAAAAATGGAAACTAATAGGAAACTAATAATTAATAATTTTGAAACCAGGAAACTAACAGATACTGCAGGTCAACATGGTATTTGAAAATGTATAGTGTTGTGTAGTAGAGAGTGTCCTAGAGCTGAACTTCACATTCCAGCTCTGATGTTGTATAGCCATGGAAACTCAGTCTGTCTCCTCATCTCTGAAATGGAGTGTAATACTGATTATGTTTCCATCTCCCATGGTTGTTGTGGGGCAAGTGCATTGTAAACATCAAGGGCTCATTTGAATTATTAGATTATAGTTATCCTTTTAAAGTATTCAACTTTGAATTACTTTAAATGTGAAGTGCAGACTTATATGTAATAGATTTGTTCCAGAAGAGTTGCATATGCATAACATTTTTGGAAACTGAATCATGTTTTTAAGTGTATTAGGAGAGTTTGGCATTGAAGTACTTGAGAGCTGATAGAAACCTTTAATACGAATCTTTAGATTAAGGTTCAACATTACTGGTCCTTTCCAAAATAGAAAAAAATTATTTTCAGTTAAAATGTTCCCTCATTAATTCACATTGTCTCATCCATCATCAGTTTTAAGATATAATGGTCAGTGTCAATGAGGTTTTATTTTTCTTCCTGAGAAGCTCTAATAAGAAAATATTGCATCTTTTTTGGACCCTGATATTCTAAAGTCCAGTAAGAATTGAGAAAGAAATGAGAACAAAGGGAATGGTTATCAGGAATGTCCCCAAGCTTCTACTTCTACTCCTCCCCCATCTACCCCACAGACCTTCCCTGAGGAAACAGAAAGCATTGATAGTAATGTTGAACATTCACCAAGTATTACCAATGTCTAATACATATGGAATTTAGATAGTCTTATGGATGCCCAGAGCACCTAAGTCTAAGTCTACAGCAGGACTAGAAATACCAGCTCTTCTACTTACAAAATGCTTTCGACAACCAATAGGTGGGCTCTCCATGTGAAGGATGTGAGGGAATGATCAGTGGTATGTGTGTAGGGGGAGGGGAGGAACACCAGCTGGGCTGAATTCTGCTTTTCAAAAGTGTTGAGAAATATTTATGACTGCAAAACACTTGACTGCTGCTACATCAAAGTAGTATCCTATGTAAAGGATGGGGAAAATATTATGGCTTATCTTACCATTTCTAGATTTTTCAGTTTGAATTTTCTGACCTTTATCAGAGCACAGGTGGTTTGATATAAGGCTCAGATATTTGAGACCATTCAATCAGCAATCATTTAATGAGATATGCTAAATGTGGCACATATTGTCCTGCATTCATTTCAGTCACGTCTGACTCTTTATGACCCCATTTGGGATTTTCCTGGCAAAGATATTGGAGTGGTTTGTCATTTTCTTCTCCAATTCATTTGATGGATGAGGAAACTGAGGCAAACGGAGTCCAGTGACTTGCCCAGAGTCACATTGCTAGTAAGTATCTGAGGCCAGATTTGAACTCAGGAAGATGAGTCTTTCTGTTTCTAGGCCCTGCACTTTATCAACTGCACCAGCTAACTTCCTGGAGAAACAAATACAAACATGCCTGGCACATTGATAAATACTTAATAAAAGCTTGTTGATGAATGTGATAAAAAATAAGGTTTAGCCCTTGGGAAGCTTACTTTCTACTAGGTCCATATCAAAAGTTGTTAACTAAAGAATCTTCACAGCAACATGTCACAGAAATGAATTTATAATTTATTATAACATATAAATGAATTTATAATTTATAATAATATATAAATGAAATTATAACAGAATTATAATTTAGAATCATATATATAATGATAAATAAGATACTTTTTTGTTAGGAATTTTTTGGTTTTACTGGACCTGTGATTTCATCAGTGTAGGAAGCTTTTGATAAAAGATTTCTCTTAATGGGGATTTTACCTGTTCTGTCATTGACTGTCTTCAAGGATTGACTGGGACACTGAGAGGTTAAATGACTTGCTTCTGTTGCACTGTCATTTTGTGTCAGTGGTGGGATATGAACCCACACTTCCCTGCCTTCTAGCTCACCTCTCTATCCATTATACGACACTATCTCTGGAACTTCTTAAAAGGAAAAAAAAATTATAGCCATAACTAGTAGAATTTTCATCTACTCCAGAGAAGATTTTTTTTTAGGTGTTGAATTTGTTGTTAGCGAGAAATGTCAAATGTAGTCTCCTTTGGGACATAGCTATTGTTCACTCATTTTAGTCACGTCCAACTCTTCATGACCCCATTTGGGATTTTCTTGGCGAAGATACTGGAGGTGTTTGACATTTCTTTCTGCATCTCATTTTACAGATGATGAAATTGAGGCAAACACGCTTAAGTGACTTGCCCAGAGTCACACAGCTAGTAAGTATCTGAGGCCAGATTTACTCAGAAAGATGAGTCTAATTGACTCCAGGTCCTGCACTCTATCAACTGTGCCACTTGGCTGCCCTTTGGGCTAATCATTCCTAGGATAGCCAGTTTTAAGAAATATATCATTCAAGATTATCTGAAATTTAGAAAGGAAAACTAAATCCAAATTCATGTTTAGTTCCATGATTAAACAAGAGATCTGAATAACAAAAGCTGTTCCTAGGTTAAATTACATAAAAAAAGCAAAATATCTCCCTTTAGTTTCCCTTCATACTCCCTTATTTTTCCTACAGTAATTCTATTTCCTACCTCAGTCTCCCCAACTACAAGTACAAAGAGTTGTCATGCTTCCCTTTTCCAACTAATTTACACTAAGATTGTAGTAATTTTATGTGTAATCTTTGAATATTAAACAAAGTCCACAAATAGTGCTCAATCCAAGGTAATTGATTGTTCATGGTGGAATTTCAATTTGAGATAGAGAAATTTTTAGAAGGAATCTTATTGAAGTCAATTTGGTCAATTGTCTGTTCTGACCATATATAAATCAGCCAAATGTAAACAAATAGGAAGTCAGGGAAGGCAAGTTTGGCTAGCACCGAACTTAGATTTAAAAGGTCCGTTTGAATATTTTTCCCCATTTTGCCTAATATGACCTAGGACAAATGTCTTAATCACACTGAACTTCAATCTTCCCCTCTACAAAATGAGAATACTTATATTTGCACTGCTTAATTCCCAGGGTGGTGGTGAGGAATAATTATTTTTTGTACATTATAAAGCATTATATAAATGAAAGCAATTGTTTGCATTCAAATAGTAAGCCAACCTCTCCTTCAGAATAATTTTCTTTCCTCTTCCCCTTATGGTTCTATACCCTGTAATTTCATATATAATCCCATGTGTTTGATTGTCTTATCTCATATTCTTTATTGAATGTGTGTGTTAACTTTCCCAAGTACTTAGCATGCCCTGCAGCACAAGATTTCTTTAGGGGAAAGTGATCTGCCATGTGTCACTGTCTTGGTTTCTTGTTCTGTGTTATGTTCATTTCCTTGTGATAAGAGCCATCCACTTCTGGAGTTAGTAAGGAATTTCCCAGTAGGATTTGCAATGCAATTCAATTCTCTATAAGTGGTTCTGATTCATGAGCACTTGAGCAGATTTGCACTTTCCTTGGGGGTCTAGGGACATGTTACATACTTGTGTAGCATCTTGCATATCTAATCCTTAGCAATAAAACATGATCCTGCAACAGCTGGTTAAATGACTGCCCTGTTGTGCTCATTTCAATTTTGTGGGATCTCAGACCTAGGATTATCTGCAGCAAAGAGTCTCACCATTCACTACAGATGTGGCTATGTTTGGGGACAGGCATTAGGGATTCATTAAAGGTGATGTTTGGGGTCACAGAGTTTGAGGTAAAGTGCTATTTCTCAGACATGGCTATCTAGTCACATAATAATGCCTAGAAGAAGATTTTACTTTAAACAAATTAGTGCACACAGGTGGTCTCTTTCACAAAGTAAACTGCCAAGTTCTATAAATGTGCTTTTACTATTGTCAGTTAAGTTAAGCTAGGATTTCTTATTTTAACTCAGTTGAAATATTTCTTAATAACTATTTTGGGTGAATGTTACCATGCTACTTTGTCCCTTTGTTGCTTATTACTAGTAATTAATTTGTAAGAAGCATCATGCAATGTGAATAATATAGTTCTACTGTTGACAGGTCAAGATTTATTGCAATTGGAAGAATGATATTTTGTCCATAGAAGAATATTAAAACCAATTACAGATGTGTCAACGTATTATTTCAGTCGTTCATTCATAAAAATACAACTTAGAATCATATGGTTAAATTCTTAATTGTAAAAAACATAATGACGTTGTATCACAAGTTGACATGTAGAAAAGGAACATAAGTATTAGAGATCTGTGGTTTCTTGATGTATCAGCTACAGGCCATAAGAACCAGGAAAGATTCCTATGGGATAAACTCCTATAGCTATTTTTTCTACCACTCTGATTTTACTTTAGAATCTGATCACTCTCTCTACCACTTCCACACTTAGCAAAGTAGGAAACAGCAAAGGTTTATATAAAGGTTATAGTGTACTGATATAATGCTAGCCTTGTTGGTACTGGGTGATATTTGTCTGCCCCAACTGACTGATACCCCTTGATCTAAAGAACATAGAAATAGAAAAGTCATCCTGATCCCAGAGCATGCATTTGCAGTCTAGATAGGGCCAACTTATGATCTAAATAGCCCATGAAGGGAAGAGAAGGAAAGAGGAAAAGAGGAAAATGTGTATTGATTAAGTGACTTACATACTAGACATTGCACTAAGCAGTTTCTTGTTCTTGTTTATGTCATATATTATATTGTGTATAATTATAATTATTATGTTATTTTAATTTATCTTTACAACAACACCGTGAGGTAAGTACTATTACAATCCCCATTTTATAGATGCAGAAACTAAGCCCAAGAGAGATGAAATAATTTGCTCAGGGTCACACAGTTGAAAAGTATCTGAGGTCAGGTATGAACTCAGGTCTTCCTGATTCCAGGCCCAGAACCATTCACTGTACTACCTCGCCATCTTGAACTTCTGAAAAGCACAAGTTGGAGTACAATGGTGTTATACCTCCTCAGAGAGTAAAGGAGAGGTGTATCTGCCTTTCAATAAATTTTGCCTTATTTTCTTGAGTGCAATGCCAAAGATGAGGGAGATTTTTTGATAACAATGATTTTTGTTGTGACTGTAAGTACCTAAGAGGAGTCCTCAATTAGGAACAGATCCTGAGACACCAAGCCCAAACCTTGACTTCATGTGTAGTGAAGCTTCTGATTTTACATCATACACTAATATCCTGGGCTGGAGCAAACCAACTGCCATTAAAAATTAAATTTAATTAGCCCCCAAAGACTCAATCACCATATAGAGAGCATGATATCAAACCAAACCTGCATCAGTCCTTGAGATATCAGAGAGAGCTAAGGTAATGATGGTGCCCTTGGTAGAAATAGGGAAAAGGAATTTAAGAAGAATGGGTATAGGGTATGTTTAACTAGAGTTGCTTATGGGACATCAAGGAAGAGTCTTTGAGGGCTTGACTAAATTTTATTTTTAATGAAAACTCCATGCTGGCTTGGAATCATCCTTGACTTTATAATACTGATTCATTCCACTCCCTGCTCATATCCAACTAGTTGCCAGTTGTCAGTTATAATTCCTCAATGTTTCTCATAACCACCAACTTCTCTTTGCTCCTCTCACAACTCCATCATCCTAGTTCAGTTCCTTATTACATCTCACCTGGACTGCTACTCCTGACTACTGTAGTCACATCTACAGTGGTCTCCATGACCTCAGTTCTCTCTTTTCCTTATCATCATTCATACAGGTGCCAAACTGATATCTCTAAAACACAAATCTGATTGTAACTTCTCTGCTAAAGAATCTTCAAGGGCTCTCTCTTATCTCTAAGATAAAATGTCACCTCTTCATATTGGTACCAAACATCCTTTGCATTCTGATCTCAATCCTCATTTATTTACATATTTCATATTACTCCTTTCATGCACTTTATGTTCCTGCTGAATGGTCCTCTTTGCTGTTACTCGAACTTGTTATTCCATTTCCCAATGCTGTGACGTTGTGTAGGATGTCCTCTGCATCCTACATGCCAACCTTTTTCACCTCTGCCCTTTGGAATTTCCATATTTCTTTAATGCTCAGCTTATGTACATTTTCCTACAGAAAACTCTTCTTGATTCTTGATTACCTTTAGTACTTGCTGGTGTTCTCTCATCAAATAACCATTTGTATCTTTTTTTTTAATGTTCTATCCCCCCATTAGAATATAAATTCCTTGGAGACATGAACTATTTGTTTGAATGAATGAATGAGTAGATTAAAAAGAATTATTAAACATTCACTATATGCTGACCACTATGCTAAGTCCTGGGACACAAACACAAAACTAAGACATTTCCGGTTCTCAAGGGGTTTAAATTCTAATAGAAGGAAACGATAGATGTTTCCAGGGAGAAGTATTTTAGTTTGAATATTCAGTGGCTCATTATATCTGACTGGTTCTAATCATGTTTCACTTCACTTTCAAAACATCTTCTTTTCAGTCACCTTGCTTTCCTTTGTCTCAACTACGCTACTTCCATATCCTTTTTCCATTTCAGTTCAGAAAACAATCATATTGATACTACCATTATTACTAGAAAGGTGAATCAATTACTCTATCTTTGTATCCCCAGGACATTTATTTTATTTTACTTTACTTTTTTTATCAGAATATTGTATAGAAATAGATTAGAGCAGAAATAATGTAGTAAATGACATTCACTTTTGAAATAAATTTAGGAAATCCTTGAATAGTACCCACCTAATTCAATAGATTAGGATGTTGAGGAATTTCTGAATATAATATATTTTCCATTGCTCAATTTTCCCAGGTTAGGATTATTTAAGAAATATATTTTATAGAACAATTGTTCATTGTTAATGTTATTCATAGTCTATTTGCCTAATAAAATTATGTATAATTTCAAATGCTACTATTGGTTATTTTAATAAGGAAGAAAATAAAAATCCCTACATTGAAATTATTGGACACGAAAGCATGTATGTACTACCAACAGATGGAATAAAATATTCTCCTTGATAGAAGAAAATGGACAATATAAACTGATCAAGAAAATTAGTACTAACTTTTAGTAAAGCGCCTTCAGCGCTTACCTACACAAGGGTCTGGATTTCCTTGGTAAGGATAAGTCTATACTATACCAATACCTCATCCTTGAGGCCCATATGAAGCTTATCTGGAACATTACTATACTGTTCATTAATCTCAATAAAATGACAATGTGACAGAAATGTAGAATAGTTTAACCAATTCATATGTTCAGTTTTTCTTCATATTCTATTTGAACCAGTTCATTCATTGAAATGATTCATGAATTATTTAACTAATATAGACCTGACCTTAAGCCATGAGCACATAGCACAAACAACATAGGTGATACTATTATACATGTTTTTCTGAAGATGGTATTTCACTGATCTCTCTCTCCTCTCCTCCCACCCTATATATGATAATTAATTCTAGAAAATACAATTGACCTGGAAGGATCTTGGCGTTTATCTGATCAAATAGATTCATTTTACATATGAAGAAATTGAGGCCAAGAGAAGTATAGCAACTTGACCAAGTACATAGCAGAGCAAGAATGTGAACTAAGATACTTTGACTTCAAACCCAATATTCTTTCCATCATAGAATACATAACACCTTAAAGTATGACTGATTAATTTTTTCCAAAGAAAATGTAGCCTTTCTGCTGCAACAGAGAGACTATAATCATTTCCTAAGAACAGTAAGGTGCAATTTAAAGAAAACATTCTCAATGATAAAGATGTTGAAATGACAAAATAAGCAATGGTTAATGATGTATTAGTACAAGAATGATTTGAATCCAGTTTCATGAATATTTTCCAAACCTCTATCATGTTTTGAAAGTGAATATGATGCAACAAATAGAATACCCTTTTTCTTTTTTTATTATTAATTTTATTTATTTTTAGTGTTCTACAATCACTGTCATAAAACTTAGGTTTTTTCCCCCTACCTACCCCCAAACCTCCCCTCCCTCCCTAAGATGGCGTACAAGTCTATATAGGATCTACACATACATTCCTACTGAATACATTTTCACTATAGTCATACTGTGTAGAAGAACTAAAATGAATGGGAGAAAGCATATAACAAACCAACATAATACACACACACACACACACACACACACACACACACAAAAGGATCTACTACATTCTGAGAGTGAATTCCATAGTTCTTTCTCTGGATGTGGAAGGCATTTTGCCTTAGAAGACCACTGGGAATTTTTTTTAAGTTCTTGCATCGCTATAAAATTCCAAGTCTACCAGTCAAAACTCTCACACACTATGGTCGTTGCTGTGCACAAAGTTCTCCTGGTTCTGCTCCTTTCGCTCAGCATCAGATCATATAAGTCTTTCCAGGCCTATCTGAAGTCTTCTTGCTCATCATTTCTTATAGCACAATAGTATTCCATTACATTCATATACCATAATTGATTCAGTCATTCCCCAATTGATGGGCATCCCTTTGATTTCCAGTTTTTGGCCACTACAAAGAGTGCTGCTATAAATATTTTTGTACATATGGGACCCTTTCTCATTTTATGATCTCTTGGGGGTACAATCCTAGAAGCAATATTGCTGGGTCAAAGGGTATGCACATTTTTGTAGCCCTTTGGGCATAGATCCAAATTGCTCTCCAGAATGGTTGGATGAGCTCATAGCTCTACCAACAATGAATTAGTGTTCCAACTCTCCTACATCCTCTCCAACATTTATCATCTTCCTGTTCTGTCATGTTTGCCAATCTGATAGGTGTGATGTGGTACCTCAGAGTTGTTTTGATTTTCACTTCTCTAATCAAAAGTGATTTAGAGCATTTTTTTCATATGGTTATAGATATCTTTAATTTCTTCCTCTGAAAATTGCCTGCTCATATCCTTTGACCACTTATCAATTGGAGAATGACTTGTATTGTTGTACATTTGACTCAGTTCTCTATATATTCTAGATATGGGGCCTTTATCCCTGAGATTAGCTGTAAAAATTCTTTCCCAATGTACTACTTCTTTCAGAATTTTGGTTTCATTGGGTTTGATTGGGCAAAACATTTTTGGTTTAATATAATCAGAATTATCCATCTTGCAGTTCATAATGTTTTCTGTCTCTTCTTTCGTCAAAAATTCTTCCCTTCTCCATAAATCTGATAAATCCACTGTTCCTTGCTCCTTTAATTTATCCATGATATCAATCTTTATACCTAGATTGTGTACCCATTTGGATTTTATTCTTGTGAACAGTGTCAAGCATTGGTGTATGCCTAGTTTCTTCCACACTGTTACCAGTTTTCCCAGCAATTTTGTCTAACAGTAAGTTCTTCTCCCAGAAGCTGAGGTCCTTGGGTTTATCAAACAGGAGATTGCTATATTTATTGCCTATTGTGTCTTGAGTACTTAGCATATTCCACTTGTCTACCCTTCTGCTTCTTAGCCAGCACCAAGTGGTTTTGATAATTGCTGCTTTATAATACAATTTGAGATCTGGTAGAGCTAGACCGCCTTCCCTAGCATTTCTTTTCATTAATCCCTTTGATATTCTGGACCTTTTGTTCTTCCAAATGAATTTTGATACTATTTTATCCAGCTCTAGGAAATAGTTATCTGATAGTTAAATTGGTATGGCACTAAATAAGTAAATTAATTTAGGTAGAATTGTCATTTTCATTTTATTGACTCAGCCTACCCATGAGCAACTGATGTTTTTCCACCTACTTAGAGCTGACTTTATTTGTGCAAAAAGTGTCTTGTAATTGTGTTCATATAGTCCCTGGGTTTGTTTTGGCAGGTAAACTCCCAAATATTTTAGAATGTCTACCCTAACTTTAAATGGGATTTTTTTTCTATCTCTTGCTGTTGGACTTTGTTACTAATACATAGGAATGCAGAAGATTTGTGCAGGTTTATTTTATAACCTGCAACTTTGCCAAAGTTGTTTATTATTTCAAGTAGTTTTTTTACTTGAATCTCTGGGATTCTCAAAGTATATCATCATATCATCTGCAAAGAGTGATAACTTAGTTTTTTCTTTGCTTATTCTTATTCCTTCAATTTCTTTATCTTGTCTAATTGCTACAGCTGACATTTCTAGTACCATATTGGACAATAGTGGTGATAATGGGCATGCTTGTTTCACCCCTGATCTTATTGAAAATGCATGTAGCTTATCTCCATTGCATATAATGCTTGTTGAAGGTTTTAGGTAGATACTGCTTATTATTTTGTGGAAAGTTCCTTTTATTCCTATGTTCTCCAGCGTTTTTAATAGGAATGGGTGTTTTATTTTATTGAAAACTTTTGCTGCATCTATTGAGATAATTATGTGATTTCTGTTAGTTTTGTTGTTTTATATGATCAATAATGCTAGTAGTTTTCCTAATATTGAATCAGTCCTGCATTCCTGGTATGAATCCTACCTGATCATTATGTATTATTCTCATGTTAAGATTCTGTATTTGTTTTGCTAAAATCTTATTTAAAATTTTTGCATCTATATTCATTAAAGAAATTGGTCTATAATTTTCTTTCTCTGTTTTATCTCTTCCTGATTTAGGTATCAAAGTCATATTTGTATCATAAAAAAGATACTTCTTCCTCAGTTTTCAAAAATAGTCTATATAGTATTGGAATTAACTGTTCTTTAAATGTTTGATAAAATTCACTTGTAAATAAATCTGGCCCTGGAGATTTTTTCCTAGGGAGTTCATTGATGGCTTGTTCAATTTCTTTTTCTATGATTGGGTTGTTTAAGCATTCAACTTTCTCTTCTGTCAATCTGTCCAATTTGGATTTTTAAAATACTCATCCATCTCATTTAGATTGTCGAATTTATGGGCATAAAGTTGGGCAAAGTAATTTCTAATTATTGTTTTAATTTCCTCCTCATTGGAGGTGAGTTCACCCCTTTCATTTTTGATATTAGTAATTTGATTTTCTTTCTTTTTTCTTAATCAAATTGACCAAAGGTTTATCAATTTTATTAGTTTTTTCATAAAAACAACTGTTGGTTTTATTTATTAATTCAATCGTTTTCTTAATTTCAATTTTATTAATGTCTTCTTTGGTTTTCAGTATTTCTGATTTGGTATTTACTTGGGGATTTTCAATTTGTTCTTTTTCTAACTTTTTCAGCTGCATGCCCAAGTCATTGATCTCCTCTTTCTCTATTTTATTTATGTAGGAATTCAAAGATATAGAACTTCCCCTAAGAACTGTTTTTGCAGTATCCCATAAGATTTGGTAGGTTGTCTCATTCTTATCATTCTCTTGAATGAAGTTTTATTGTTCCCATGTTTTGTTGTTTAACCCCCTCCTTCTTTAGGATTAGACTATTTAGTTTCCAATTGATTTTTAGTTTATCTTTCCATGGCCTTTTATTACATATAATTTTTATTGTATATGTGCCATGTACCACTGAGAAAAAGGTATATTCCTTTCTATTCCCATTCAATTTTCTCCAGAGATCTATCATATCTACCTTATCCAGAGTCTTATTTACCTCCTTAACCTCTTTCTTGTTTATTTTGAGGTTTGATTTATCAAGTTCAGAGAGGGGGAGGTTGTGGTCCCCCACTAGTATAGTTTTGCTGTTTCTTCCTTCAACTCCCCCAACCTCTCCTCTAAGAATCTGGATGCTACACCACTTGGAGCACACATGTTTAGTAATGATATTGCTTCCTTGTCAATGGTGCCTTTTAGCAGAATATAGTTTCCTTCCTTTTGTCTTTTGATTAGATCTATTTTTGCTTTTGCTTTGTCTGAGATTAGGATTGCTACCCCTGCTTTTCTTACATCAACTGAAGTATTCTGCTCCAACCTTTTACCTTCACCTTTTATGTATCCCTCCATTTCAAATGTGTTTCTTGTAAACAACATATTGTTGGATTATGGCTTTTAATCCATTCTGCTATCTGTCTCTGTTTTATGGGAGAGTTCATTCCATTCATAGTCACAGTTATGATTACAATCTGTGTATTTCCCTCCATTCTCTTTCCCACCATTTGTGCTTTTAGTTCTCCTGTCTCCCTTACCCTCCTCATAGTTTTCACTTTTCACCACCACCTCCTGCAGCCTATCCTTCCTTCTTTTAGCCCCCTCTCTTTTACTCCCTTTTATACTTACTGATTCTTTCCTCCCTTTTAGCTTCCCCTCCCCTTTCTTCCCCCTTCCCCTCCTACTGCCTATAGAACTAGTTAGAATTATATACTTAATTTTGTCATTCTCTCCTTGAGCCATATCAGATGAGAGTACCTCTCAAACAATGCTCATCTCCCTCCCCTCTTTCCTTCTACTATAATTTCGTACTTCTTCCTGTGATGTAATTTACCATTTTCAACTTCCTCCTTTTCACACCTCCTGATATAATCCCTTCACATGCTCAAATCATATTTTTATCATCACATCATTTACTTTACATCCATTCCCTCTATGTATATCCCTTTTATATTTCATAATAGATGTACAATTCTCAAGATTAACAGGTATCATCTTCCCTTCTAGGGAGGTTAATAGTTTGCCCAAATTGAGTAACAAGTTGTTTTGTTTTGTTTTGTTTACCTTTTTATGCTTCACTTGAGACCTGTGTTTGAAGATCGAATTTTCTATTGAGTTCTGTTGTTTTTGTCAGGAAGGTCTAGAAGTCCCTTACTTCGTTGAATGACCATCTCCTTGCCTGGAATGTTATGCTGAACTTTGCTGGGTAGTTGATCCTTGGTTGTAGTCCCAGCTCTTTTGCCTTATGGAATATCAGATTCCAATTCCTTTGATCTTTTAATGTAGAAGCTGCAAGGTCTTGTGTGATCCTGACTGTAGCAACTCGATAATTGAATGGTTTCTTTCTGGTTGTCTGCAGTATTTTCTCCTTCACTTGATAGTTCTGGAATTTCACAATGTTATTTCTTGGGGTTCTGAGTTTGGGATCCCTTTTGGGAGGTGAACGATGGATTCTTTCAGTGACAATTTTGCCCTCTGTATCTAGCACTTCTGGGAAGTTTTCCTTGATGATTTCCTGGAAGATATTGTCCAGACTCTTTTTTTTTCATCATGGCTTTCTGGCAGGCCAATAATTCTTAAATTTTCTCTCCTGGATCTATTTTTCAGGTCAGTTGTTTTTCCAATTAGATATTTCACATTTTCTTCTATCTTTTCATTCTTTAGATTTTGTTTGACTGATTCTTGCTGTCTCATAGAGTCATTAGTTTCTACTTGTCCAATTCTAATTTTTATCAAATTGTTTTCCTCAGTCAACTTTCACATCTCCTTTTCCATCTGTCCAATTATTGATTTTAAGGAATTATTTTCTCCAGTTAGTTTTTGAACTTCCTTTTCTATTTGTTCAATTTTCCTTTTTACAGAGATGGTCTCTTCCTGGAATTCTTTTTTCATACTTTTAAAATCATTGACTAGTTTCTCTTCTATTTCCTTCTTTAGCTGTTCCAGGAGTGCTTTTTGTGCATGTGAGCAGTTCATAGTCCCTTCTGAAGTTTTAGATGGAAGTATAGTCTCACTACTGACCTCTTTGGTGTTTGTGTTTTGGTCTTTGCCCCCATAGAAAGGTTCTATGGTTTTTTCCCTCTTGTTTTGCTTTATATTGTTCATGATGGTGATTGTGTGTTGTGGCTTCTGGTTCTTTCAGTTAGAAGCTGAAGAACTTGGTGTTGAGCTGACTGGTGTGAAAAAACTAAGGGTAAGTGGCTTTTTAACTTTTTGTGAATTTCCACCTCCCCTGGAGCTCCTCTCCTAGTGCTGAGGCACACTTGAGTCCTAGTGTGAGTTTCCACCACCCTGGGGCCCCTCTCCTTCGGTTTGCCTCTGCTGTGGTAGGTGGAATCTCCCTTAGTTATTTTCCTTTTCTCAGGTGTTATGAGACTGTTTGCCCCCTCCACTGTTCCCACTGATCCAAGATTTTTCTGGGGAAATATTTTATGGTTCTTTCAAGGTCATCAAGGGGGGAGGAGAGAGCATTTACTGATCACTCTGCCATGCTGGCTCCCAGAAGTTCAAGTAAGTGACTTACAGACATTTAATGTGTGGGCTGAAAGTCTCAGGATCTGTTGCAGCTGATATCTGGGGCTCAGCAGCTGTCACTCTATTCCTGGTCTCTTGCTTGGGGCTGCTGCTCCACCAGTGCCCTGCTGCTGCCTCAGGTCTCCCAGGGGCTGCACTGGGTACTCTGGGCCCATCTCCATGGAACAGATCCTTCCCATCGACCTTCCAGTCTGTCCTGGGCTGGGGATCTGCTCCAGTCTGTCTCCTACTGGATTCTGCAGATCCAAAGTTTGTTCAGAGTTTCTCCTTAGAAGTATCAGAAGGAGTTTATTTAAGAACCTGAGTAAGTTGTTGCTCTCTCTCCTCCATCTTAGCTCCACCCCCACTTTTTTCATTTTAAAAAATTTTTTATTCTGAATTTAAACACCAAAACTAGGTATTTTCAAACACAATAGAATACAAAGAATATTCTATATGAAACTCTTACTCTCTGTTTCATACTACTTGTTTTTAAAAATAAAGACATAATGGATTCTGCATGTTCCTTTCCAAACTGTCTTGCCTGTCTGTGCTTCCTTCTAATTAATTTTATTTTCTCCAGTGCAGTTAAGGGAAAGAATAGATGTTTTGATGACCTTTTCCATGACAGCATTATGGGCACTCCCTTCCACTTTATCCCTCTCAACAAACTGAGAGAAAGGAGAAAAAAATCTCCTAAGAAATAAGGACAGTCAAAGAAAATGTCCATATCCAAAATGTATATTTCTGCACCCTGTGTCTATCACTTCTCTGTCAGAAAGTAGACAGGATCAGATGACGAAGAACAAGGCATACCATGACAGGAAGACATAAAAGTCAAGGCTTCTGCATCCAAAACCTCCAAAAAAATATACAATGGTCTCATGTCATGGAAGAGGACAAAAAGGATTTTGAAAATCAATAAGAGAAGTGGAGGAAAAATTGGGAAGAGAAATGAGAGTGATGCAAGAAAATAACGAAAAGTGAGTCATCAGCTTGCTAATGGAGATTTCAAAAAATGTTGAAGAAAATAATACCTTTAAAAATAGACTAACCCAAATGTCAAAAGAGGTCCCAAAAAACCAATGAGGAGAATAATGCTTTAAAAAGCAGAATTAGTCAAATGGAAAAAGAGGTTTGAAAGTTCACTGTAGAGAATAGTTCTTTAAAAATTAAAATAGAGTAGTTGTAAGCTAATGACTTTATGAGAAACCAAGAAATTACAAAACAAAACCAAAAGAATGAAAAAATAGAAGACTGTGAAATATCTCATTGGAAAAACAGCTGACCTGGAAAACAGATCCAGGAGAGACAAGTTAAAAATTATAGGACTACCTGAAAGGTTATAAATTTGCCTTGAGCAGTGTTGAGAATCATGACTTAGAAAAACCATTTTAAAAATAATAAAAGGTTTAAAGTACCTTTGTGATAGTATAATTGTCAAATGGGAAATTAATCACTTGCAACCGATGGATCTAAATTTTTCCTTTAAGAATAAAATTTTTAATTTAAGAACAAAATAAAAAACAAATTTTCATGGTCAAAAACTAGCTTTTTATTTTATATTGTTCAAATATGTTATAGAAAAGAGCTCTGTCATTATCTCTGTATACCAGAAAAATGTGATTTCTCCTTCATTGTGCAGCTGTCATTTCACAGTCATTTTCACATTAGTTCACAAACTAATTTTATTCTTGTATGGAATTTAATGATGTTTTTAACAAGAGCAAATTCTGAAGTTTTTGAAGCAATTGAATGTCATCTTCAATGACTCTGGATTAGCCCTTGACCTTTTTGCTCTCATAACATTATTTCCATCTTGCCTTGACATATATCACAGAAAATTACTCTATTCAGGTGACTTTAAAATGTCCAATTATTCCAAGTGGTTTTGCTTGAATTCTGATTGACTTTTAATGGCAGGAGTTGGTCACAGATTCATAGATGTGAAATAGCTTTCCTATGTTCATGATACAAGAAACTATCCATTCTGATCTTACAAGAAGATGACCACATGTTCATTTACAGTAACAATGACACACTGGAAAGACCCCAAATAACAAAATTCATTTGGGAGAACAAAAGGTCAAGAATATCAAAGAAACTAATGAAAAAAAAGGAAGAAGGTTTAGCAGATGGTGATTATTCGGATCAATGGAAAACTATAATAATAAAGTGAAATAATAAAGAGTGAAATGGGCAGAACCAAGAGAATGTTTCACACAGTAACAGCAATATTGTTTTAAGAATAATTTTGAGCAACTAAGTCATTTTGATTATTATAAATATCCAAATTAACTACAAAGGACCTATGAAGAAAGATGCTAACTGTATTCAGAGAAAGAACTGATAAATAGAAGTATGTATAAGATGAATTCACACACACATTTGTGTCTAATGATAGCCATCTTGGGGAGACCAAGGGGTGGAGGAAAGGAGAAGAGGGGGAAAATGTTACATAACTTCATTATGTATTTAAAAGGAATAGCAAGTTGTACTTTGTGTTTACCTTTCTATATATTTTTCTTAGTTATTTTTAGTTATATGTAGAAATTCTACATATATGCTGAAACTTTGTTCTAACATTTCAATTTTTGATGGAGTTGTGAATTTTCTAAGTAAATCATCATTCCAACTGAAAACATATATTTTATATCTCTTTGTTAATGCCCATTTCATTAATTTACTTTTCCTTTTGATGCAACATGGAACATTGGAAAGGGTATTAAATTTGGAGTCACAGGATTTGCATTTAAATCTTGTCTCTTCCAGTTTCTAGTTAGGTGACTGGTCAAATTATTTAACCTTTCTGCACATCAGTTTCTTCATCTGTGGGGACTAGTCTTCATGGACGTCACTGTTCTAGTTCAATATTTATGCTTCTATATTCTTATTGATAGAGTAAGCAGTTCTAAAAATGGTACTCACATTGTGTGTTGTTTCAATGTGAACTTTTGGGAAAAGTATTGTGGTTTTTCCATTTATAAGTAATGCTTGATCTTAGACTCAGACCAATGCTTTCAGCTCTGTTAGGGGAAAAAAGTAATTGTCATGCTTCTTAGCAATTAAACATAAATGAGCCTTGTATTTTATCAATGAAACTTTTTATGTAGCTATTCAAATAATCATGAGTTTATTACATTAATAATTAATGTGAGTTACTTTGCTAATTGTCTTGGCAAAATTAAACAATCACTGCATTCCTGATATGAATCAAACTTGGTTATGATGAATATTTTAATGGATATATTTATGTGATCTATTTGTCATTATTTTAATATTTTTGAATCTGTATTAATTAGTAATATTATTTCATTTTTCATTTATGCTACTTTATTTGCCCTTGTTTTGGGTATCAGGATCATATTATCTCATAAGAAGAATTGGATAGAGTGTTTTCTATCACTATTACTTAATATATGTATATATAACATAGGAATTATTAATTCTTTAAATAATTGCTAGAATTTATGTATTTTTACTATTTTCACCATGACTCATTTAGGTTTTTTCTTTAAGTATTTAATTACTATGACATTTGATGCATATATATTAGGTAATTTATATTAATTTGTTGTCTTTGGTAACTTTCAGCATAACATGATTTTTCTATTTATCACTTTTAATAAAATTTAATCTTGTTGTTGCCTTATCTGAGATTATGATTGCTCTCCATGCCTTTTTTTTAAAAAAGCTTCATTTGAAGGATAATTGATTTCATGCTAAATGCTATTTTAACTTTGGGTCAATTTATATTGCAAGTGTGTTTCTTATAAGCAATATATTGTTGGATCCTGCTAATATATTTTACTATCATCTTTTGTTTTTATGAATAAGTTCATTCCAATCATACTTGCAGTTACATTAATTATGAATTTCCTTTCATTGTATTTTCTTATATTTTTCCTTCTTTTTATTTCCTGTACATTCTTAATAAAGAAGAGGGTTGTGAGTGAGAACGAGAATGCTTATCACCATTATTCTATACTTGATCTCATATTCTTCTGTTCCCTTGTCCTTCTTCCCTTTTGGTTACTCAAAGGACAATAACTGCTTCTTCTCCTTTCTTGCTTTCCTTTAAAATCTCTTTTCTCAGAAAATATGGAGATTGGAAAACACATTCTGGGACGTGTGTGTTTCAGGTTTTTCTCTTTGTGTCTTGTCAAACATTACTCAGTGTTTTATTTTCATCAAGTCAACAAGCATTTACTAAATATCTACTACGTGCTAAGCATTGTGCTAAACATTTTTCAAAACCTCTGAGAAGTTTTCTTTTATGATTTTCCAAAACATGACACTCAAGGTAGTCATTTCTTCATATTTTATGTGAGAATAATAAATCTCAAGTTGACCATCTGATCTTAGTTCTACTACCATGTTAATTTTACTAGTGTTATTCTGTTTGTGATTTTACTTCTTTAGTTCTTTTCTCTCTCTTTCTCCTTCCTTTTGGTAATTCTAATCTGTCTCCAAATATTTTCTTGCTGATATCCTATCATTAGGAATCTGGCAATACTATGATGCTTGAGGAATTAAAATGGGAGCAAATTGTTCAATCTCCCCTTGGTTCACTATTATTTTATGTTTTGCTGTCTCTACCTCTTTCAGTGATTTCATCAGCTTTCATGAATCAATTTCCATTTTTTTCCAGATGACCATGTCTCACCTATAGCTCCATTCCTATTACTGTCAACTGACTTTTGGATGTCTCCATAGTGAATGTTTCATTGGCATCTTAAACTCAATATGTTCAAAGCAGAACTAATTAACTTTCACCATAAATCTACTTTTCCTTCAAACTTTCCTATTTTTACTGAGAGTACTTATATTCTTCCAGTAATATAGTTTGATAAATTTACCTCTTTTATCTTCTTCTCTCTTTATATACAATACATTCACAATCTAGTCTCAGACTGCAGTTACAGGTTTATTATATGTTACTGACCTCTATGGTATTATAATCAAATAGAAGCAGGGGACACTAAATCATATATAAGGACCATTGGGGGAACACATTAACTTAAAAAGTGTTAGCATTATTTACATTTTACTTTATTTTTTAATTTGTTTTGTTAAATGTTTCCCAACTACATCTTAATCTGATTCAGGTTGCACTGGAATGTTCCTGGTTATATACTGCCTTAGGCAGTGTGTTTGACACTGCTCAATTTAAAAAAAAAAAATTTCCTAAAAACTTCCACCTCGCACCATTGCAGAGCCTGTCCTCCATTCCTGTAATGTAGTCATACATTACCTCCACATCTCAAACCACTTGTATTTCTTCAAAGCTCAGCTCATGAGTCACCTTGACGAAGCCTTTCTTGGTCCTCTTTGCTCTTATTTTTCTATTTCTTCCTCAAATGGCATTGTATGTAGTTTTCTGTTTACATGTTCTATTTCTCCAGCAGCATGTAAGTTCCTTGAGGGTAGGAGTTATTTTTCATTTTGTATTCATATTCTCTATGCTTGGCACTATGTCTTTACATGGTGTAGTGGTAGGTACTTAAACCCCCTATCCCGTCAATATAGTCCATCGATTCTCTATTACCTCAAGTATCAAATATAAAATTTTTGCTAGACTTTTAAGACCTTCACAACTTTCTAGTCTTCTTACACATTACCCTTCTCCAAGTACTGAGATCTAGGAACACTGGCCTTCTTATATTGCCTCACACATGACACTCTATCTCCTCACTCCAAGAATCTTTCCTGGCTATCCTCCATATATGGAACTCTTTCCCTCCTCATCTCTGCCTCCAGGCTTGCCCAACTTCCTTCAGATGTCAGATAAAGTCTCACCTTCAGCAAGAGGACTTTCAGAATTTTCCTTTATCATAATGCCTTGTCTCTGTGACTACCCCCAATTTATCCAGTATATGTCATTTGTACTTCATTATTTGCATGTTGTCTCTCACATTAGACTTTGAGCTCCTTGAAAGGAGGTACTGTTTTGTTTTTGCCTTCCTTTATATCCCAAGCACTTAGCGCAGTGCTTGAAGTGTTGTTCTGTTGTTCAGCTGTGTCCAGTTCTTCATGACCCTATGGATTTATCTATGCAGCAGTTTGTTTTTTTGTTTTGTTTTGTTTTTGGCAAAGACATATGAGAGGTTTTCTACTTTCTTCTTCAATATGTCCCCATAATACAAAGGAGGAACTGAGGCAAATAGGGGTTGAGTGACTTGCCCAGGGTCATACAACTAGTCAGTGTCTGAAGACAGATAGAAACTCAAATCTTCCTGACTCCAAGACTGGTGTTCTGTCCACTGTACCATCTAGCTGCCTGAAACATAAAAGGAGCTTAATAAATGCTAGTAGACTGACTGACTGAACAATAATCATCTTTTCTTTGATCATTTTACAGAAGAAAATCCAATTATCTATTGAGACTTGCTTACCATGAAACACCGTGGCATTTGTCTCTAGATACTTCCCACTACTTCCCTGGATGGTCAGCATTCTGTCTCCTCTGAAAGGAAAAAAGCTTTATGTAGCAGAAAGAAGTGATCAATACAGAAAAATGTAAGAAAAGAGACATAAGACACAATCTAATTATTTAGAGATAAACCAAACTTGTTTCACTGCTGCAAATTTCTGTGTAATTCCCTGTACTCTACTAGGTTTCCTTTGTTAATTTAGTGGCTGGAGGGAAATTAGAAGTTGAAATTTATGTGAAATACAAATCAAGATCAAGCAAGACAGAAGGCCATAAAAATTAAAAGACCTGATATGCAATCCAGAGAAATATCTACCCTGTTTTGTCATATGGAGTAAAAAACAAACGTTTTAAAATAATAATGGTGACATTTAAAATAATGGTTGGAAGAAAAATTCCCTCATATGACTAAGAGGGAGTAAAACATGGTTACAATATTTTGCATCACATAGGTGCTTCTTAATAGAATCTTTAATTGGAAGGGGATTCAGAGGAAACAAATAGTTTGTACAGGAAGAGCAGCAGGAAGACATATTACAGAGATGTCTGTGAAAGTCAAGACGAACCATCAAAGTACTTACTGGATTAGCCTGTACATTCTACATGTCACTGTAGCTGATATAGGTGACATTAACCAAAAGGGAAAAATTACACTATAAACTTTTCTGTGTAAGTAAATACTTATTACATTTATCCCTTGTGGTAATTTTATAACCAATTGACTTCTGATTTATGTAGAAGAGTTTTATTTCAGAAAGAGTAGAATATTATATGGATAACTTGGAGATTTTAATGAGTAAATGCTATAATATACCTATTAAAATTTATAATTCATAGGACAGAAATGAATGCATGATCTGATAGCATTCTTGTTAATAAGTATAACATCTTGACAAAACTGATGCCTTTACTCACATCAAAATCTATTCACTCATATGAAGTTAATATTAGTAATCCAGAACCCTACCACATTAAGGGGAAAAGTCTTAAAGAATATGTAAGTCTTATGCATGTAAAACCACTTCATATAAATTCTCCATACTATGATTGATGAATAGGTATATAGAATAGTTAATAGTTAATTAAAATAAATGAAATAAATTAAATCAAATAAATTAAAACTCAATTAAATCCTACTCCACTTACTCATCTTAGTTAAGGGGTCTCAAACTCTTAAATACTGTGTTAATAGTATGTAGTATTTAGAGTACAAGCACCTACTGCTGCTACCTAAATTTAGAGTGGCTCCTTCTTAAAAGTCTTGTAGATCATCACAGTCTTGGATTGGTTGAACAGTCATAGAGTAGTTGGAATGTTCATTGGTGGAAAGAGAACTCGCACTGACAAAATTACTGATCTTCAATGTTGAAAAGTAGTGAATGATTACTAGAGATCTTCAACAATCTCATCCAATCCTGTATTCTCAGCATTATCTCATACACAACTCTTTTTTAACTGTACCCTGCTCCCCAAGCCCTTGCCTGACCTTAATTCATCATTGCCAGGCGTACTCTGTCTCCATTTATACTACTACCCAAGAGCAAAATGTGCTACATTTTTATCCCTCTCATTCTCCCCCTGTTGAAATCCTAGCCATCCATAAAAACTCAGCTCAGATGCCAATTCTTTTTGATGACTTGTCTGACTCCTCCAGCTGAAAATGATCTTACCTCTCATGCACTTATCATATCATCATGCTGTAACGATTTGTATATGTCATATCCCGTCTTCCACTAGACTGTAATTTCCATAAGTGGATAGATTGTGTCCCTCGTTTTTGCATTCGCCCCAGCACCTAACACAATGTTCTGGTTGTGGTAGGTATATGCAATTTTTTTCAAGTTTAAGTGAATTGAATTATTAATTAGTGGCTAATTTAGCATAATTAAAATAATTTAAGCTGACAAACTTAAGCTAATCTTGCCAATATATCTTGGGCGGTAAAAATCTACGGTTTATCTTTGATTGTTTAAGATATTTGTTTAAAGAAAGAAGTCTGGAACAAAAGCAGAAGAAATTGTAGAACTGGAATGATATGGAAAGAGTATTACATTGAATTAGTTCAAATGCATATGTACTAATGCCTTGGAAAAAGTCTCTGCTCTAGCCAGAAACATTGATCAAAGAGATTCAATAAATAGGAAAAATGCAAGGGCGTGATAGTTATTCCTTTGCTCCTTCATTCAACGTTAGTATTTCATTAGCATATTTTCCTAATACATTATAGTTAGTAAGATATAATTCTATTTCTCTAACCAGAGCTAACCTCTCTGTCTCTCTCTCTCTGTCTCTCTCTGTCTCTCTCTGTCTCTCTGTCTCTGTCTCTCTCTCTCTCTCTCTCTCTTTCTCTCTCTCTCTGTTTCTGTCTCTCTCTGTCTCTCTCTCTGTCTCTGTCTGCCTCTGTGTGTGTGTGTGGGTGGGTGGGTGTATGTGTATGTGTGTAGTTTTATACAATGACTTTTGGCAATAGCCAATATTGACGCAATTTTTAAAAATGTGCATGTCAATGATTTGGTCATTGAGTACAAAATAAAGGAAACTCAGTTGGCACTATTTCACCTGGAGAGGTTTCCATTAAAGATGTCATGTAATCTTTCAAAATAGTGTTGCAGTTTTTCTTAGAAAGTTCTTTCTAACACTATTTTCTATAGACAGTAAGAAAAATTTATTTTAAAAAAATATTATCAATTTAAACATAAGCATGTGTAAGTATTTCAATAAGCAGAGGAAATGAAGAGAAGGAAATTGCTATCATCTGTTATGTGTAGTTTGTTTTTTTTTTTTTTCACAATATACAGACTTTTTTAAATGTAATTCAAATTTAACATGATAGTTCCAACATTGCCTTGCTTATCTTTTTCTGCAGCACTTTATTATGCTCTCTTCTGTTTATTTTTTCAAAGATGTATTGATGCTTTTGTTTTAAGCCCTCCCCCCACATTTTTAATATCACAATTAGTCTCCACACTATCTTACCTCATCTGCTTAAAGACATTAGGATTTTTGGGGATTCTTGTTTCTCCCACTCCTAATAGAATATAAATTATCTATTGTCATTTGGCTTCTTCCAAAGCATCATCACTGTCTCTGTCCCTGTCTCTCTGTCCTTCTCTCTTTTCGTTCTCTGTGACTCTCTCTCTATTTCTGTCATTATCTCTTTTGTCTCTTTCAAATATTGACTGTCTAGATAACTGGAATGTTATTAATGTATCTTCACATGTTGTAAACTAAGCATGGAAACAAACAATCATTTACTATAATCTCAAACAAATCTAATACATTTGGAAACAAAAGACTGCAAGGATAATTGGAAGGCACCTGAGAAATCCAGTCTAATATTTACTTTACAGATAAAGAAACTGAGTTCCAGAGAGGTTATGCCAGAGGTAGGATCAGACCCAGGTCTTCCTGATTCTGAGTTTACTATATTATATATGCTATTACTCTATATTACACTGTACTATCTGTTACTTGTATATTAAACTGTAACTAGGGATTGGAAATAGCAATCTTTCTCCTCATGGGATTATCTTTTTTTTTTTTTAAATTTAATTGTTTTTAACAAGTATTTATCTTCTCTCTCATGTCCATTGGAAAATAAAAAGACAAATAGAACTCTTTAACAAATGTCAATAGTCAAGCAAAACAAATTCCTACACTGGTGATATCCAAAAATGTGTGTCTTCCTGAGTGTATCACCTCTCTATTAGGAGGTTGGTAGAATAATTGGTTCTCTGGAGTCATGAGTGATCTTTGAATTGATTAGAGCTCTTAAATCTTATAAAGTTATTTGTCTTTATAATTTTGTTAATGTATAAATCTTCTTCTGGTCCTGCTAATATCACTCTGCTTCAGTTTATATAAGTTTTTCTAGGTTTCCCTGAAGCTATTGATGTTGTCATTTCTTGTGGCATAATAGTATTTATTTAATTACATTCATATACCATTATTTGTTCAGCCAATTCCCCAACTGATGTGAGTTCATCTTAAAAAGCATTCTGTGTCTTTTTGTTGCACTCAACTCTATTACTTTTATTGAAATGACAAGCAGTTAAACTGTTTGGGGCCTGGTAGAAATATGAACAGATATTTCAAGTCTACCAAAAAAGCCTGTTTTATACAAATACTACCTTGTTTATTCCTATTTGATGTATCCCACAAAAGGGAACTTTTGTATAATATTAAGAAAAGGAAAACTTCTGTTCTTTTATATTCAAGCTTAAGATACATGAAAGCACTAAAAACCCAAATATATATATGTGCATATGTGTGTGTATATATGTATATATATGTGTGTGTGATGTCTGTGTACAGACATGTGCATGTATGCACGCATCTTGGATCTTGATAAATTGGGTCCAGAAAAAAAGAACTTTGTGAAAAAAATAAGTGCCAATTGAAAACTTAAATAATTTCAAATATTTAGATATTTTAAGCTTGTTGATTCAAGGAATGAGATTTTGATCCCTGGACAAACTTTGTTCAGGGCATATTCAACTTGTTCTAACTCTAAATGTAACAATTTTTCAGAGTATTTAAATGGTTTACATTATTCATGAATGGAAAATATAGCACTCATGGCATTTTTTTTAAAGTAGCCCTTCTCATTTTGGCATGATTCTTTCCCTAACAATGACCTTCAACAACGAAGAGTTCAAGTTCAAGTTGGAAATAATATCATGAAATCTTGACTCTGACACTTTGGGCAGCTTCTTTAATTGTTAGCATGCTCCCTTCACATTCTCACCACCCCAGTAATTCTGAACTCCCATGGTATAGACCTCATTCACCATCCCCCATTGTCACTGCCTTAGTTTTATCCCCCTCAGTCCTAGCCCCTAAATGTTCCACTCTACATATACTCACCTACCTCTTCCACTGTGCTCTCTGAAATTCTTGTTCCTTAAGTAAGAAATGCATCTTCACTTTAAAACTTTTTTCCCCCTTTTCTTACTCTTTTCATCTTCTGACTCTCACTAAGAGTTGACTCCCTCTTGATGACACTGCATCCTTGGCAACTCTTTTTAAAACTGCTTGCAGTTTTACTTATACCCTGTGATAGCCTGATCATGATGATGAAGTTGGAATACTGCTTTATCTCCATAGCCATTTCCAAGCACTCTTTCTATCATGTTACTCAGTAACCTCCTCCTCCTTTGAAGTTCATTCAAATAAATTAACCACTGAAACAACATTTTGATCACTATTATTTAACAGTCACCACAATTTTCATTTTTTTCCTCTTAAATAATATCAGTGCCTGCATCAGTCTTACTCTACTTCAGATCTTGTCTCCATGACATTTTTACCATATCTATTGATACAGTCAAAACATCTTTCATCCTGACTTCTCAAACTCCTGATTACCCATGATAACTCAATGACCCACAGAACTTTCCTCAGCTACTCACACAGATAATCATACCCTTGATATTGCCAACACTCACAAATGTTTCATTTCCATGTTGATAAACTGCAATTCCTTTACCTGATCATATTTTACCATACAATCTTTCCTTCTGCCCTATAACCTCTAACTCTACTTTCATCTTCAAAGTAACACCGAATCCTTCCACTCCTCAATTATTCTTCCAGGTCATTACTTCTACATGGGCTACTATTCTTCCTTTCTTGATTTCAGGATTTTGATCAGTCAGTTCAACTCTACACTATCCTCTAGAGCCCCTTGTTTCCTTATCCTATCACCAGTTATGCCTCATCAAACTCCAAAGATTTCACCAGCCATCTAGCATTTTTTTCTCATATTTACCTGCTTAATGATTTTGGAGAAAATCACAAAACTGTGGAGTGAGTCCTTTATACATTTGTATTATATAATACCATCTGTACCTTTATTGCAGCAAGAAATTCTTTTGCACCCCCCTAATTGTTTCACTATTCCACTCACCACAGTAGTTAGGTTAAATCTTCATGGAATATTCTCTTCTCATACTCTCAACTAATGACGTTGCCTCACAGAAAGGAAAACAAAACACTGAGGTCACTTGACCAGAATTCTCTTTCCATTACTTCTCATTTCATTTTAATGAAATGTCTTCCTCCCCCCATTATCACATCCTTAAACTTTGTCTCACGTATTTCATTCCTCTCCATTCTAAGACAAACCCCTCTACAGATACTAAACCTATTCCATTCTGTCTTCCCAAACAAATTTCCCCCTCTATTACCCCCACTTTCTACTTCTCTTCAGTTGCTCCCTATATGTAGATTGTCTTTCTAATGCCTGAAAACATGTCCATATCTCCTTCCTAAACAAGCAAACAAACATTTCTTTGGATAACCTCCTTGAGAAAGTCATCTAAACTAGGTGCCCACGCTTCCTTCTCACTCACTCTCTTCCGCATCCTCTGCCATCTGACTTCCTTCTTTATCATTCAATGGAAACTGTTTTCCCTAATATTATAAATTATCTTTTTATTGCTAAATCTAATGGTTTTGAATGAATCTTTGTCCTTCTTTACCTCTCTGAACCTTCTCAATCATTCTCTTCTGTATATTCTATCCTCTCTATGTTTTTGTGACACTGCCTTCCAGTTTTCCTTCTGCCAGTTTGACTATTCCTCCTAAATTTCTTTTTCTGGTTCTTTCTGCAGGTTATGCTCACTAGGTTTGAGTATCCCCAAGACCATGCCTTAGGGTTTCCTATCATTTTCCTCTCTACTATTTTTCTTAGTGATCTATTTAGCTTCTATGGTTTAATTATTATCTGTATGAGGATGATTCTCAGACCCATTTCTCTAGACATTAGCTAATGTCTGAATTTCAGTTTTACATTACCTACTCTCTCTTGAACAACTCAGACTAAGTGTCCTATAAATATCTGAAACACAAGTTGTCAAAAACTGAACATATTATATTTATCCCCAAACCTTTCTCTTTTCTCAACTTCTTTCTTACTCTTGAGGGCACTACCATCCTCCCAGTCACCCAGCTTCTAATCCTGACTCTCACTCATCTCACTTATCCTATTTGTTGTCAAGTCTTACAGTTTTTAACTTTCCATCTCTCACATGTTCCTCTTCTCTCCATTGACACAGCCACCACCCTATCACAGGCCCTCATCAGCTTACACCTAGTGTGTTTCAATAGCCTTCTAGTTGGTCTTCCTGCCTCAAATCTCTCTCCCTACTCCATGTGAGTACCTTTTTTGATATCTGTTTTTGCTATAATTTTTTACAAATAGACTTCTTTGCTATTCTCTATTTGTATACATTGTGGAACTGGTATTAGGTGGGGAAGGGGTCAAATTTTGAATATAGAGCTTGGAGCCCTCTTGCCTCCCAAATGACAAAGTGACCCCAAATTAGCTTGAAGACAACCATATCCCCTAGACTGATATTTAAGAGTATAGATTCATATACATCTAGCTCAATATCCATATTCTGTGGGGAGAGCAGAGTGGTAGCTTCTTGTTCTGACCTGTCGCTTCCTTTCCCGCCAGGAGTGAAAGCCTCCCTTAGAGAAGGGCAAGGGGGTGAGGGGGAGAAAAGCATAGAGATATCTATTATACCTCCCTTAAAACCACATACAACAAAAGGCCCCCTTGCCAAAGGTGAGCTTCTTTGCACATGGTGGATTCCACCCTTCATATCACTATACATATTTTGTATTTTATATGTAATTTTTGTATATTGTCTTCCCCCCCTAGAATGTGAGTTCTTTGAGGCCAGGGACTGTGTATTTTACCTTTATGTGTATCTCCAGAATTTTCTTTGGTGCCTGACACATACCAAATGTTTAAGAATAAATGCTTATTGACTGATTCTATAATGTGGTATGGTTTTTAGTTATTATATACTATAAAAGAACTAAAGAAACAACACCCTGGAAATAGTGGATGAGAAAATTATTATATTTATTTTTAAAGTCCTTCTAGATATATAATGCATGAGGAATGTTTCGCTGGTTATAATAAAGATGCTCTAACATCAAAGGCCATAGGGGATTACTGTCAATGCCATAGTGATAAGTACGATACTTATCATTACCTTTCAACTCACCTGCCCACTTCTGCTGCTTAAAGAAGAATCCACCCTTCTTTTCACTTATCCTTCAAGACCTAGTTCAAGTTCCAACTTCACCATGAAGAGTTTTCTGTCTGTTCTATATCACTGGACTATTCCTTCTTTCAGTCCCTATTTTATTTTCACTAGATACTGCATAGTACCATAGGATTAAAACCTGGTAAGGATGTTAGTTATTTAAGAATTGTACGGTTCATCAGTGACCATCTAGTTTAACCTCTACCTAAAATGAATCCCCACCATACCCAATAATTGATTACCTTATCTCCCACTGAAGATCTACAGGGAAGGTAAACTCACCACCTCTTTAGGAAGTCCCATTCAATTTTTGGAAAGTTCTAATCAAAAGAAGGTCATATTTTTTCTTTCCTGAATAAAACTTAATTTTTCTCTGCAATTTCCACCTTGCTTCTGGCTCTGCCATGAGAGATCAAATAGAAAAGTCCCAATCTCTCTTTCATAGGAAAATCCTTCGAACACTTAGCTTTTATGACTTTTTATACCATGACTTTTATAAATCTTCTTTTATGGCAAAATGCTAATTTGCAAATGAGTAAATTCAAGTACAAATAAATTATATAACTTGTCTTTAATGTGTTCCTACTTCTCTTACTCCCTCTTAAAATCCCCACTTTCTTTAAAAAAAGACTGATCTAATACATTTCTCCCTAGTGGGAGACTTTCCTTGTCTCCTGAGTTGATAGTGTTCTTATTTTATTAAAATTACCTTGTATTTACTTCTCTGTTCACTCATTTTATCTTTTAGTTCATAGGTTCTTAACCTAGAGTTTATGAACTTGGATTGGGGGAAAAATTACATCTTTTTTTCGTTTAAGATCTAGCTGAAATTTAGATTTTCTTCAACTATAAACATGGTCAACGAACATTCTGAAAAGACAAGGGAAAGAAAGACAAGGCAAACATTTTAAAAGCCAAACAAAAAATATTCTAGAAAATATCAGTTTTCAGAATAGCTGAAATATCTTTAACTAAAAATTCTAATCTTCTGTCAAATCTTGATGTCAGAGCTGTTTAGAATTTTTTGGAATTCATAGGTGTGGGAAAATAAACTTAATGGAAAATCTGAATTGGTGTAGCTCTGCTTTCAATTTACAAGTTTCAGACTAGTTGAAAGAATATTAGAAAAAGCCAAAAGGTATCACTAAGATGATAATTAATTGATAAAATTGCTGCACTTGTTTGTTTAACTAGAAACATCCAATCAGAAAGAATGGGACAATACTGCCCACAAAGTCTTAAAGGCACTACACTTTTCTATTATGAGGAAGTAAATAGATGACTATTAAACAAATCAAAACAAACAAACAAAATCATCACTTTTAAAATGATACCTGGTAACCCCCTGTTTCACACACTTGCCACCACTCAAGAGGTCTGTCAATAATGTTCCCCATTAACAAAGTGGAGCCCTCTAACTTGGTTTTCCTTATAACTCTTGAAGTTGTTATCTTAGGCAAACTTCAATATTTTCTTTTTATTTTTAATCTGTCATTTCATGAATTCCTTCTCAATTCCTGGAATAATTTGAGGAAGTATAAATCTAGAATAGAGCTGGACAATACAATATAAAGCATGGAATCACTATATTTATATGTGCAAATGACAATTTAGCTCCTTCAGAATGAAGTTCATAAATCTTGTAATATTTCAAAGTCCAAGATTTTTTGGCTTATTTATTTTTTAAAAAGCAGAACTAATTTGATGGTTACAATAGTTTTAGCCTTGCTTACATACTGTAGAGTCAATTTTTGAGAATTGAATTAATTGACAAAACTATGATCTTACTTATTTACTTCTAGTAGAATGAATGCTACTTCTTAAAGTACTTCCATATTTTGAAATTAGAGTCTCGAAAGATAAGCTTAGTATATGCAATTATCATTGTTTTGCAGAGGCTGAGACTGAGCAATGCCCTTGATTTGTTCAAGAACATTGCAGTGAATTGAATTGAATAAAAGGATCATAAAACTGAAAGGGACTTTAGAGGCAATTGAGTCAAATACTCTCTTTTATTTTGTATGAGAAAAACAAGGGTCATTGAAGTGGACTTGCTCAGGTGGTAATAAGTAGCAAATAACAGAGGCAAGTATTGAATCCAGGTCCTCCGATAAGAAATGTATTATCCTTTCCATGGTACCACACTGTCTCTACAATACAAGCAAAGAACAAAACAAAACATTGGAATATTTCTGCTATAATGCCATTGTAAGTAAATGTTGTTGAGTTTGATTTTGGAATTCATTTTGCATGCTTTTATTTTCTGGTCAATGATTTTCAAATTATTCATCACCTAATTCTTTTATACTCCTACACTTTTAATTCTGTTCGTGCTCACAGAATTTAACTTGAAAGAGATTTTATTAACCAACTGCTTGTCAATGCACTCTGAATGTGTGATACATTTCTTATGAAAGAAATATGAAAAAAATCTGGTACAGTACTTAAGGAGGACCTTCTAAGAGATGTCTGTCCTTGGTTTTGGATTTTCATATCAGAAATACATTTCTGAGCAAAAATGAAAAAAGTAAAAACCTACTTTTCCTATTTGGTTGGCAGAACTTTTGATTTTTCTCATCTAATCTTCCAATGAGATATAGTATTGATCTTATTGAAAGTTTCACTTTAAAAATAAATAAATAAGTACTTAAAATATCCTCTTGTATTATCTATAAACTAATTTGAATAAATTTACTAGATAATTCAATTTGAATTTTAGAAAGTTACAGATTCCATTCTATATATAAAAATATAATTTAAACATATAATTTTTATTTAATTATCCTACATATAAACATACTTTAATTAAAACATATAACTTTTTACAGTATATTATTTGGTAATTTTAAATATGGTTATATGTACTTTAAATAGTATATTATAAATATGTATTAAGTAATCAGAAATTACATTTTTGAAACCAAGTAATAGGATCAGCTCTGTGAGTACAGAATAAGTATACAGTTTGTAGGTATCTTACATGGTGAAATGATAGACCAATAGGAAAGTTCCCAGGCCAGTTATCTCTCACTGACCTTTAACTAGTATCTAAGATTAAATTCTTAGGTATTCATTGTTTAGATATAAATAATTTGATCATGCAAAATAATAGCTGAAATAGCTATAAGTACCTTTCTCCTATATTCATTAATTAATTCTTTTTTAATATTAATAATAATTTAGACCAATTCTCTACAAAATTAGACACTTTTTAAAAAGTGAACTGAGAGAAGGGGAAAAAAAAGAGTGCCCTTCCTTGACTTTTTAAGTGCTTTTGTGTAAAGGCAGTAGTGGGAGAGCAGAGCTAGAAAAAAAGAAAATGGCAAAAAGAGGTAGAAGCTGATTTAATTTATTTCACAATTTTGCCTATCATTTGCCACAGCATATGAATATTGAATGCCAATTTGTACAACTGTCTACTATGAATCACATATAAATTGGGAAAATATTTACACTTATGGATCTTATAATTGTGCGTGAATCATAACTACCAATGAATTTTTTCTAGGTCAATTCTTTAATGCTTACTAACGTGTTGCTGTCACTTTACTTGTCATTATCTTAAAGGATTCTCCTAAGTTTGTCTTTAAATACTGCTTTAAAAATAGAAAATTTCTTTCCTAAAGAGACTCCAGGATGAAACAAAATGTTGTAATTTTTGGTCAAGTTCCCCTTGGTCAGTTCTCGATGATCTTCTTCTACTGCCAATTAATAGTTTAGGTGTTAGCATTATGCTTAACAGTTTCTACAATTTCTTTAAGAATTTAGTTTGAAAAATTTTAATTTAACCTATGCATATTGTGATTTTTCAGGACATACATGTCAAAGACAGAAAGATACTGAAAATTCTAATTATTTAAAATAGATAAATGCACCCGAAAATGATTTAATTAGTCAATTACTTCTCCATTGTGCAAGTTGTTTTATACAAATAGGAATATGCACATATATGTAATACGTACATAAAACATAGAATATATACATGTGTATGTATATATGTGTATGTACATATATATGTATATAGCTTTGTGACTTCAATTTCTTTTTCATAACCTACAATATGTCTAGAGACATAGGATGGCACATCAGAAAAATGCTTGTCTTGGAGAAGGGTTATCTGGGTTCAGATCCACCCCCCACCCTTCACCCCACACACTCATTCACTAGTTTTATGGCCCTGAGTATGTCACTTAGCCTCTTAGTGCCTCATGCACTAAGTCCATAAGTGATCTAGTACAGGATATCTAGGGCTCTCTAAGTAAAATCACATATTTCATTTAAGAAAAGAAAAAGAAAAGATGTTCTTTGAATCCTAAATAATGCTGGAACTAGATAAAAAGATATTCAACATATAAAGATACTCAATAAAGAACCAACATAGGTATGATCAAAATGTAATTGTTTTGAGTCACTTTCGTGTATTTTTACATCTAAATATTAGGATTTGTATAGGTTAAAGAGTCACCCTTAGTTTTTGAAGAAGTAACAGTTTCCATGCAAGATAAACTTGAGACAAATGTCATATGATTGTTTTTCAATAAAACTTTTTTATCAAACTGTTCCATCATATTTAAATACTGCAAAGAAACTTGGAGTGAAAAATATTTTGATACAAAGGGCCAAATTATTAATTGTAATATTCCTTAAGATTTAGTGGCTATGTCCTTTCATCTAAATCCTGTGGGGATTCATGCCCTTTCTCTAACTTTCCTGTGAAATGGAAATTATTTTATCTATTTTAATTTCATAGCAGAAATAAAAATATTATTAATGTGCTGGTCCATTTAAAAAACAAAACCTTCTTTCAGCCTGAATGAATCAAAGAGAGTCTGTTTTAATTTTTCCCTGAGACACAGGATGCAAGGTGTGTATTCACATGTGCTCTGCAGAAAGCATAAGGAAAAACTAAGACCCTCAAGTTTCAATTTCATCTGGGTAAAAGCCCATTTTTACTACCTCAGTTTAAATAACAGATCTTCATCCATTGAAAGTCTCTCAATCATTTTGGTGGATTTGCATTTATATGTCAAGATCAATGACTGCACACCTGCGATAATACCTTATTCAGAGGCAATTCAACAGCACATGAAGAAATTGCCTACAGAGGTTCTGTTTCGAAATCCCTCCAGAAATCACTGCCAATGGAAAAGTTAAAAGATAATTTCTGTTGTCTATATGGCATGAGGCCATAGGAACTGGGATAGTTAAGTGTCTAAAATCATTGATTCATTAGTCAAATTTTAATCTAGTTTTGGGTGTTTTTCCCATCCACGTTGTTGCGTTAGGTGGTTAGCCAACTACCATCTAACTAGGGGCGGTTGGGTGGCAAAGTGGATAGAGTGACAGGTCTCTAGTCAGGTTCCTGAGTTCAAATATGGCCTCAAACATTTACTAGAGACCCCGGGCAAGTCACTTAACACTGTTTGCCTCTATTTCCTCATCTGTAAAATAAGCTAGAGAATGAAATGGCAAACCACTTGAGTATCTTTGCCAAGAAAATGCCAAATAGGGTCATGAAGAGTAGAACACAAGTGAAAAAAAAAATGACTGAACAATTATCTAACTGCCACCCACAGGGCAATCAAACCAGCCTAACTGGAGTATCAAGGTACCCTGAAGGTGAGAGAGGAGGCAATATGTGCCAAGCAACTCAAACGACTCCACCAACTTGATCGTCATTTCCTCTCAGGCTACAATGAAGATAGCACAGTAACTTGGGAATATCAATGCCCCCTAATTCTCTAGACTTTCTTCCAACCCAGCTCCTACAGGCATAATTGATAGAAGAAATGTGGAGAAGGGACCCTCCTTCCACATCACCATCAGAGATGACTGCTGATCAACAGTGACTAATGGATGGAAAAAACATAGGATCACCTAAAGTGATAGCATCACTCTACCCACGGAACCCCAACTTCCATTCTCAGAGCACACTAGTCCTTTCAGTTCAACCCTCAGAACTGGAAGTAACTTATGAAGAAGGGTCTAGGCTATCCTGCTAACTACCAATCAACTGGGACCCACAGGACAGGCAAAGCAGCTTAGCTGGGGTAGCAAGATACCTTGAAGGAGAGAGAATAACGCAGAGACTGGCAAGGAAAACCAGCATGACCTCCTCCTTGAGCCCATATCACTTCAGACCCTGATGGAAACAGCCCAGAAAGCTGAAACTATCATTCTGGGAAGTAACCTCTGTGGAGATCAAGGCTGGCAAATATTCCTGCAGGTGCTATAGCCACAGTTACTGAAGACCCGGAAAAGAAAGTTCTTGACACCAAAGACTTTGGCACTGTCAAATGGTTCAACAACAGAAACATGGTTTTGTAAATGGAAATGACATTTTTTAAAAAGGCATTCCCATCTGCTTTGCTGCTGTATTCTAAGAAAACATAGGATCTTTCCATTTGATTTACAGCTGAAACTTTCCATACGTGTGGTCTCCTTCATTATACTGTGAGCTCCTTGAGAGCAGACTCTTGCCTTACTCTTTGCAGCCCTACTCTCTAGCACAGTGCATTTGATGTCTGATTTCTAATCAATTAAATAAATACTTATGTACTGAAATGAGATTTTAGAGAAGTCTTTCAAATAGCCATTTGTACTAGTTTTTGTTCTAAGATTTATTAAGGTTTGAATTTTTTGGAGCATGTGGAAAAAAAGATGAGGGGCTCGGCTTAGCTGCTAAATAAAAAGTTCAAAATGAAGGCTTTATCAGAATTATAGATTATAAGAATATAACATTTTTATTGCTCTTAATCTCATATAGAGCTTTTTCTATCTTTGTCCCTCTGTTTCTAAACATCAGTAATAATTGATTTTGAACTTGCATGGGAAAAAAACATCAAGGGAGGTTATGACGTCTCAGGATTGATTGGCACCTCTTGGGTTGACCTGGGTATGAAGAGAAAGGGAATGAACTCTCATAATCCAATCTTATGAATTTATGGCATATATTAACCAGCTAGCTATGTGTTTAAAATATTCTAGTAATTTGAGGTTAGCAGAGTTTTCTCTCTCTTCATACACATATATATGCATGTGTATGTGTGTATGTATACATAATTATTCATATATAATACACATCTCTCTCATATGTATCAATATCTGATATATATATGAAATCATATAAACTCATTTGTTCTCTATAGCCACCCTATGAAGCAGATGCTATTATTATCTACATTTTATTGATGAGAAAACAGGCTCAGAGGAGATATTTGATTGCTCTGGGTCACACAGTGTCTGAATTAGGATTCAAACTCAGATCTTCTTAATTCCAAATCCATCATACAATCTATCTACTGCCATATCTAGCTGCTTCTAAATTTCTAGGCTCTATTGGCTGCTCCAGACTGCCCTAGTTCATAACAGACTGCTTCCTCCTTTGTAAACAGGATCAAACAGTTCCTTTGAAAGGCAAGAGCAGTGCAATTGTATTGCCTAGGACATTAACAGAATAAGACAGTCCTCTTGCACCACTGGGTAGATCCTCTAGTAAGGTTTTATGATACAACATAGATATGATTCAAACAAAATGTGAATGGGTGTAGGGATTCATTTCTTTATCGGTGCTGGGAGTTTTCATACTGATGAAATCACAGATGATGAATGTACCAATGTAAAGTCTCAGGCTGTTTCTTAGCTATTACTCTTTTTCCTCAGGAGGTAGATTGGGTCTGATTAATAACTAAGTCTGTCAAATACTTTGAGGTATCACAATAAAGCATCAGGCTTTCTTAATCACCATACTATGGTAATACTTTCTGGGAAGGCACATTGGATCCTGTTAAAAAGAACTGGAGGTGGCAGCTAAGTAGTTCACTAGAAAGTATGCTGAATCAGGAAGACATTCATTCAGATATGACTTCTGTCACTTACTAACTCTGTGACCCTGGGCAAGTCACTTTACCTCTGTTTGCCTTAATCTACTGGAGAAGGAAATGGTAAACCACTTCAGCATCCTTGCCAAGAAATGGTCTCCAGGGTCATGAAGTGTCAGATATGATTGAACAACAACAAAGAATGAACTTGATCCATTTTTTATAAAGAGGAATAAAAGAAAGTGCTGTTATCTACGGTTAGATACAAGTAACTAGGACTTTTCAGTTACTTTCTTCTCATTCATATTTTGCATGAATTTTAAAAATTAGAATATACTTCAAATTAATGAAACATAAAAATGCAAAACAAAAACTTCTAGGTGACTTGAAGATTTTTAAAGAATTTAATAAAAATACTGGAAATAAACATCCAAATATGTTTCATGACTATGATGATTTTTATTTATAAAGCTATATGTAAGACAAACACACTACCTCGTTTTTTTGCCTCATTAACAACGTGATTCAGTAGAGAATTCACTATTGGCACTAAACATATAGTAAATGAATTAGTATTCTATCATGAGGGCTTGGGGGGTAGATAGTAAATATTATAGTAAAAATACAACAAAAACTTAAAGATCTGAAATATCAGAAAAAAACATTTGTATGAATTTTACAAACTTTTTTCATAAAGTTCTTAGATTTCCTCATTCCCTCCGAAAAAAGGATATTCTCAAATGTGGCTTTGGTAACATTGATTTGGGCTTATATTAGGCCAAAACCTCATTATAGGATCACAGATCTCATCACTTTGTATTCATATTATAAAACGCCTGGGAATAGACTTGAATTTGGTGTTTGGTTAGTGTTGGGATAAAGGAAAAGTTGTCTTTTTTGTTTCACCATCAGATTTCTCCACATAGAAGTGGATTATAACACCAAAAGGCTGCAATCTTTTACATTTCTAATTGCCCACATAATTGCCTTGATCTGATATTTTCCTAGAGTTGTAGAATCCTGTTCAAAGTGTGTTTTGTAAGGCCTAAAAATCCTCTAGTAAAGACCAGGCTTAGAAGAGGAATTTTACTGAACCACATATAAATACTGGCATAAGTCTCTATGTAAATAGCAAACACAGAAAACCAACTTGTTCATACAGGTCTCACATGCATTGGTCTTTTTAGAAAGGAGGTGCACTGTTAAGGTTGCCACTTTTTGTTCTAACTTGTCAAAAAGTTCTGAGAGGCAAGTTATTCATTAAGATGTGAAAAGTCGTGTGCCGTAAAGAAGAAAAACCACCCGTAATCAACATATGAGCACTTGAGTCCTGGAAAAGGCTTAATGAAAACTGAAAAGAAATAAGGCAAAGGCAAAAGACTGAGTGATTAGGAAACTTCCTGGTAATATCTTTTTACTAGCCTTTATAGTAATCATGGCTAGCTCATTATTGTTGTGAATAATGAATCCCATGAAGTGATTGCATTATTTGAATTTGCAATACATTTTTTTTCCATTGGGCTGGAGTCACTTACCTTATCTTCTGTAATAATTACTTTAATATATGTGACCACTTCACTGAAATCATTATTCATATTAATTGGGACCTGGCTGTAGGTTTCTCAAATGAAATAGTGCTGATTTCCTTCATTGGTTTTTATTAATTGAGAAAGGTACTCTATGGAAGACATTTAGTTCTTAACAGAAGTTCATACTTTCTTATACAATCTTTATTCTTTTTTTCATCTTCATGTGTTGAAATATTCATGTATGTGATTCCTGTTAGTTTTGTAATAGAAAAAGAAATTTCAATTAATAAAAAGCCCTCTAAATTGACATTATGGCAACCTAAAATGTCAAGAATTAGTAGTTGTGTGAGTATTCTTAAGGAAGCAGAAGAGTTTGTCTGACTACATACAGTAAGACTTGCTTTTGGAGTGCGGGACAAAGGTGAGACCTTCAGATCTACAATAAGTTCACTGTGTAAGGAAGTTCAAGAAAGGTGTACTCTTATGTACATTGGTGTGATGTTATCTGTAAACTGTTAACAGAGGTGAATAAAAATAAATTTCTCTCAGTATTTCAAAGTAATTGTGATCTCATCTATGATACCACACATTCTACTGATGCAGGTCCCAATCCACCTAAATCTTCCTATCTGGTATAATTCCTGCTGATATCCTCCCACAAAGCCTACATCTGTAAAAGGAGGAGACTGGATTAGATGAGCTCTAAAGGCTCTTCTAGCTTTAGATGGATGATCTGAAAATCAGGAAATCCCTTTTGATGACTTAAGCTTTGGAAGGAAGTATGGGCTACTAGAGGTAGAACTGAGAAAGGAAGGCATTATGGGCATGGGACACAACTTGCAGAAATGAATGGGAAAGGAAATGTTATGTGAACTATAGGCAGACAAATATGGAAAGAATATAGAGTACATGCGAGGGAGAAATGTATAACTAACTTGGATATATAGTCTGGGGGCAAATTTGAAGGACTTTAAATGCAACAAGAGGAGTTTGCATTTAATTCTAAAGACAAGGTGGAGCAAAGATTCTTGAACAGCAGAGTACCAGGGTCATATCTGGGATTTATGAATGTTGAAATTATGACTATTTAGAGGAAGGATTGTAACAAGAAAATGTTGGAAGAAGGGAGACCTATTAAAAAGCTTTTGCAATAGTCTAGGGAAGGGGTAATCAGGTCCTTAATTAGAGGGGATGACATTGAGTGGAAAGAAGCAAACAGGAAAAAAATGTTGTGAAATTAGTCAATGTGATTTAACTAACTGAATATTGGGGAAAAAGAAGAGTGAAAAGTTTGGTATTACTCCAAAGCTGTGAACATGGGTGACTAGAATAATATTGGCATCCACACCTGAAATACAATAATGAAGAGGACTGGATTTAGGGAGCCAGAAAATGAGTTAAATTTTGGGTATAATTACTTTGAATTGCCTGTAGGATATATTCATAGAGCTGTACAGCAGGAGGAGATGCAGTACTAGAACTCAGGACAAAGATGAGAAGTTTTTTAGGTCATTCATCACAGCACTTTCTTGGACTGATCTGAACTTTAGAAGAAAAATGCAAATATTCTTAAAATTTAATTTCATTTTTTGGCTTTCAAAAATTCTTTCTTCAATTTAAGTCTTTGCTTCTTATATGTCTACTCTTAGTAGATATTAATTAATACTTATCCACTACTGTAAACTTATTGATTTCTAAACCTAACTTTATGTTCCTCCAGTAATTTCTGCTCCTAACAGACAATCATACTTCTGGGATTATTGCCAGAAAGTGTGAAGAGAGGCCTAGATAACTTAATTTTTAATAATTTTCTAAAAACATTGTTAGTAGACTTACTAGTTACAGTAAGTTTTTGAAGGAATAATTATTTAGTGAATAACACCAAATTTGGTTGAATCATATAATAAAACACCAGATCATTTCATGTTATTTGAAGGACTTACTAAGAAAAATCATTTCTTTTGACCTCTGATCACTGTTATTTTTATTGATGGTGTACTTTTTTTAATTATTTTTTTAGTGTTCTACAATCACTTCCTTAAAATTAAGATTTTTAACCCCCCCCACCTTTCCCCCACTACTCCCCTCCCTCCCTGTGACAGCATACAATTCTGTATAGGTTCTACATATACTTTCCTATTGAGTACATTTTTACAATAGTCATGCTATTTAGTCAAACTAAAATAAATGGAAGAAATCATATAACAAATCAAAATATAATACACTAAAATCCACACACATACAAACATGATCCACTACATTCTGCGAATGACTTCCATATTTCTTTCCCTGAGTGTGGAAGATGTTTTGCCTTAGAATACCACTATTGGGATTTTTTTTTAGTAAGTTCTTGCATTATTATGAAGTTCCAAGTCTACCAGAAAATTGATGGTGTACTTTTAAAGGATTCTTTGAGGGTAACATTTAAATCTAGTAAGGTTACTTTTTGTCCTTTCCTCATGTGAAGCTAATTTTGAGCTGCAGATTACATATGATTTTATGAAGATAAAAATAACCTGAAGAAAAAGTTGGAAAGACTCTCCAGCAATATTTCCTCTTAATTTACTCATAGGAAAAATATAGATAGACCTAACATTTACCGAAGGAATGAATTCTGGTTAGAGTCATACAGATTGCTGGTCTGACATTGACAGGTAAATTAGAAGTGTTTTGACTGCTTTCTTTCTTTTAAATTATCTTTCCTGGACCTATTTTTCAGATTTTTTTTCAATGAGATATTTCACATTATCTTCCATTTTTTCATTCTTTTGGCTTTGTTTTATTGGTTGTTGATTTCTAATAAAGTCATTAGTTTCCATTTGCTCCTTTCTAATTTTTAAGGAATTATTTTCTTCAGTGAGCTTTTGGACCTCCTTTTTCATTTGGCCAATTCTACCTTTTAAGGTATTCTTCTCCTCATTGACTTTTTGGACCTCTTTCTCCACTTTGCTTAGTCTGTTTTTCAAGGTTCTGTTTTCTTCAACTTTTTTCTTGTCTTCACCAAGCTGTTGACTCTTTTCTCATGACTTTCTTGCATCACTCTCATTTCTCTTTCCAATTTTTCCTCTACCTCTCTTACTTGATTTTCAAAATTATTTTTGATCTCTTGCATAGCCTGAGACCAACTTATATTTTTCTTGAAGGCTTTCGATGTAAGAGGTTTGGTTTTGCTATCTTCTTCTGAGTGTGTGTTTTGATTGTCCTCGTCACTATAATAATTTTCTACAGTCAGAGTTTTGTCCCATTATTTGCTCATTTCCCCAGCCTATTACTTGACTTTTAACTCTTTGCTAAAATAGGGCTCTTCTTCTAGGGTGGAGGGAGCATAATTCTAAGCCACAGGGGTTTTATGCAGCTGTTTTCAGACATACTTCTACGAACTTCTAAGTTTTTAGTTCTTCCAAGGTGGTAATGATCTAAGAAGAGGGGTTTTCTATTCTCCTGGTCTGTGCTCTGCTCTATGAGAAACCTCAAGCACTGTTTTCTGCCCTGGAACTGTGAGGAAAGTCCCCCCTCCATTGTGGCCACAAGCTTAGCTATGCTAGTATACCTCTGTGCCCTGAGTCTGCTACCTAGGACTGTGACCCAGATCTGAGTGTGCACAAAGAAACAGAGTCCTATCTCAGTAGAAGCAAAGAGATACTTATAACCTCCTTCTGACCAGTTGTTTTACCTCCTTACCATCTGTGGGTGCAGAGCCCTGGAATGCCATTGCTGCCTCCCTGCCCTGGGACTCTATTGGGGTCAGGGCTTGACCACGATCCTCTCTCACTGAAGTTCGACAGCCCTTTCCCACTGACTTTCTAAGTTGTCCCTGGTATTTGTGGGCTAGGAGGTCCAGAAACTGCCACTGTTACTGGGAATTCAGTTGCCCTGAGGTCTGCCCCTGGCTCATTGGAGCCCAATTTGCACTGGCGCAGCCTGCACTAGACTGTACTTCTCTCTTAGTCTGGTGCAACAAACCTTTCCTATCAATCTTGTATGTTATCTTGTGATAGAAATTTGTTTCACTCATTCTTTTTATGAGTTCTCCTGCTCTAGAATTTTTTAAGAGTCATTTTTGAAGATAGTTGGCAGGTTTTAGAGGAGAACTCAGGTAAGTCCCTGCATTTACTCCACCATCTTGGCTTTCCTTCTTACTGTCCAGGAAGTGATATTTTAAATTGTTTCTTTTTTGTAACTAAAAACTGCAGAATGTGCTTGTAGGACAAATACACACACACACACATTTATATATATACATATATACTGTTTAGTGAAAACAAAACAAGAAAGCACTATATTCTGTGGCTAAAGATAGACTTGATGTGAATCTCATTTTAAGAATGTCATTAAAACGCTTGAATTTGGATAATAACTTCCATCAGTCCCTGCACTACTAAATTGGAGAATTATTGAATGCTTTGATTTAAGGGATTTATGAAAACGAGTTAAAGTCAAAAGTAGACTTTGTTCCATCTGTCTCTCCATAATTAGTGACTATTAGACGAATTTGAAAATGTCACTCAATAAGATAACAATATTTTCAATGAAAATTGTTCTGATTTGTAATCCTAAAGTTCTAATGAGGTAAGTTCATCTTTATAGGTTTTTTTTCAAAAAGCTTTTTTGTTTCTTTAAGTTCATTGTCTTCTTTTCCTGTTTCTTGGATGTCATTAAAGTCTCCTGTAAATAATGGCTGTTTTCTCTATAGTCCCTAAATTTCAACAACCTAATTATTATCACCACAGGAGAGACCACATTATACACTCTTACAGTGATTATCTTCCACTTGGGAAAAATATCTGCCAACACCATCTATAGTAAGGGCATTTCCAAAGCATATGGTAAAAGGCTTAGTTTTCATTTTCATATTTTGAATAGGGAAAGGACCTCTCCCTGTTTATCAGAGTGATTCCTCAAAGCTCACAGCAGCCAAGCTGCTTGTAATGTTCTTCATATTTGGAATACAACAGATGTTTCACTTGAAAGGGAACATTTGACTGATGAATCTTTTCTTCCTGTAGAGAATTGTCAATATAGCTTGTTTAAATCTTTAATACAGAAACTGTATTTAGATATACATATCTATGACTGGTGATCATATATAATGATAAGAACATGAATTGTCACAATTCCCATGTGGCTTATGCAGTGTCGGAAGGGAACTTGTTATCTGTCTTCTATGTGATAAACTACCTTTTTTCGGATACCAAAACTTGTTGAGAAATAGCTAATTGTGGTAAGATCACTTAACACTTACAGAACTTTATTTCCAACTTCTAGACTTAGGAGAAGGGAATAGGTTGAGACTAAATGGAAGTGGAAAAGTCACTGACACTAATGTTCTATGGGAAAATAGTTTATACAATCTTTATTATTTGCAAATATATCACATAGTGTCTTTTTTCTACTTATTTTGTTATTTTTGATCTATGATCTCATCAGTGGAGGTACTGCTTCCAACATTATAGTTGCAGAGCTAATCTACACACACTTTCTCATCCTTTGTGATTTCTATCCAGTTCCTTTCCTAAATTTAATGGAATGGGATCATACCATATGTGATAGTTCTAGATCTTCAAAGAAACTTAGATATCAACTAGTCCAATCCCTTCATTTTACAAATGATAAAATTGATTGCTAAGAAATCTAAGTGACTTGCCCATGTTTACCCTGACAGTATCAGAGGTGGTATTTGAACTCAGGTAACCTGATGCCAAAAAAGTGCTCTTTTCAATATATGATCATGTTTCCTTCTTTCTGGACATTGCATAGATACAACAAAGTATATGAAGTGTTGATTGGTAGTCCCTTACTGTAGAGACATGATTATATAACCTACTTTTCTTTCTGATTATACAATCCCTTGATAATATTTTATGACACTTTGCTTGCATAATACTTTGGAGGTAATATATTCTAGCATATGGTACTTCTACCAGGAGCCTCTGGATTGTATTTTGGGTGTCCTGTAACTTTAACTCTCCAGACATGGTGATATTCATGCTTTCCAGCTTTGGAACATCACCAGAAGACTATTGATTTTTTAAAGGATAGGTCTTTGTTTCAGGGAGAAACTTCAGGTCATTAAATGCACTCTATGATTTTCCAAATGTAATTCATCTCCTGTTTTTATTCTAGGACTGGCTCATTGTCTAGCTACAGTCTCACTAAAACATACATACATGCATACATATATATGTGTGTGTATAGATGTGTATCTATACATGCATATCTATATGTATATTAGTATATGTAATAACATTAATTATGTGTGTATATATACACACAATAGTTGATGATGGGCTCTCCATCCAACTGCATATAATCATCTGTAAAATAGACATTTTTCACTGACTTGTTTCTTCCTCTATACATAATTAGTTTGGACTCTTTTGAATTATCATGAAATTATTTAGGAGTCTCTGCAATATTCTTGAACTTGTAATCAGCATAGTGTTATCCACAAATAAAGGTCCCTTCAGGGTCTCACTGTGGATCTCACTATTATTCTATTAAGACTCTGAATTGACCATCCTCCATGGGAATGGCAAGAATATGTTTCTTATTTTAAGGTCTTACATGTTATTACTAATCAGAGGGTTGTTAAATATATTTTGTTGTTGTATCTTTCAAGAAATAGTGTATAATTTATGATTATAGTTTTCTCCATTAACAACTTTAAATTCTTTTTTATTTTCCTGGAACAGGTAGATACTTCTCTCATAGTCTCATAGTCATTTGGAAGAATGAACTTATGTGAAAGTGTTTTTTTTTTTTTGCTTTTAAACTACCTATGACCCTCTACACACACATACACACACACAGACACGCATGTGCGTGTGTGCGCACCATTCTAATAAGGGCTTAACTGATTTACTTTGCAGTCATGAAGAGACAGACACCCACGATGCCATTAGAATATTTCATCATGCCCTTTGTTTCCACAGTGCTGCTCCTCTGGAAAGCTTACTCCTCCTGGGATCTCTACACATTGTTCTTATTTAGTCACTGAATTAAAAAGAAGGATACTTCCTCCATCTTACTTATATAGTAGTATTGTGGGGAGCAGACCTTGGACCCCAGATCTTCCATTACTGGATACCATACATGAGTAGGAATTTATGGGGAGAGAGAATTCTCTCTCTCTCTGTCTCTCTGTCTCCCCCTCTCTCCATACATATAGATATAGATATATACAAGTACTACTCATTTAATATACATATGTACACATATATATTTGGTATGTAAATATATATGTGTATATATATATAAACTTGCATGCATATGTGCTCATATATTTAAATATATTTTCATGTATACTTATATTTACACACTATATTAATATACATATCTACATCCATATAAATATATGTATTCTTGTAGTATTAGGCAGGGAGAAAATGTGACATATCATACTTAATAATCTTGAATTTTTCTTTAAACAGACCATGAAATTGAGATAATTGTCAATATCATAGAAGTACTGAGAGGTGATAGGCTAAAGGAATGAGTTTTGAGATACTTGTAGCCAAAAAACAGATGAAGAATAATATTATTATTTAACGAAGATCAACAAAGATGTAGACCATGGTATCATTTGGACTCCTAAATGATTAATATGAATCAGTATATGATTAATTTTACTGAAGTTCTTAAAACAATGACAATTAGTTTGCATTACTTTCATTTTGGACACTATCCTTTTTTATTGTCATAGTTCTTATAGCTACAACAGCGAATATTAAATAAGGGCATATTTTTGCAGCTTATTGGATTCATGATCTCATTCATGTGGCTACTGCACATCCTGGCCCACATCCTAACCTTTCTACACTTTCTCATCCTGTGAATATTTTGTGTACGTTCCAATAAATTCTGCATAGAAAATCCATCCAACTTCTGGAAGTCTTTTAATATTTTGAGGATTGTAATGTAGCAGTCAACCTATCCAACTATAATCCCTCAGTTAATAAAGTATCATAATTTTGATCCGTAAAGAATGTCAGAGGTCATTTAATATCATCCTTCATTTTGCACTCTCACTATATTATCACCTTACCCCCCTCTACGTTTTTATTTTTCTTTGACAATAGCTTTCATAGCACTTTTTGTATTTCAGTCATCATTGGCAATATTCAGCAATCTATTTATGCCCAACCTGATGATTCAAAAATATCTTCCATATGAGAAACTATTTCTTTTTTCTTAAAATATCACTTCATTTTGTGAGGTTATTTGGTGCTTGTCATGTGTCAGTCTTTTGATATTATTTACTTAAAATTAAATTAATTAATTAAAGCCTTTGACTCTTTTTGCTTAAAGAAAGTATTGGTGATATAAATCTGAGACTTCTAGGTAGTCTACAGGTCTTGTCCATTTCAGTTTCATAATGTAAAATCAAATTGAATCATTTAATCAACAAGTACTTATTTAGCACCTACTTTTTATCAGGCACTGCTTTTTTTCTCTTGAGATATAGCCTTAGTAGAGAGGAATACTATAAAATAATAACGACCCATATAACAAAGGAAAAAAATTACAAACATTTAGACATCTCCCCCCACCTTCAAATGATATGCTATAATTTCTGCAACATAAAATATCTATATAAATGCTGAATAGAAAAATTCAAAGTGTGTAACTTAAGTTTTCCAGAGTCCTAGGTTATTGGCATCAAGCAAGTTCAGCTATACATTACAAGCAGAAGAGGAGCTTAAGTTTGTCATTTTATGAAAAAGAAATATATAACTAGGTGTTGAACAATTTCGCAAACATTCTACTGACTGAATGTTGAGAAAAATGCCAACATATCTAAGGTTAATACTTAAAGTACAGATCTGCAAGAGAAATGTATTTATTTTCTTTCAGCAAAGGAATTATGAAGCTCGAATTCCTCAAAAACTTTCATTAAATTAGAAAGTGTGGGAAGAGTGCACATGGTGGATTTCTTGAAAATCTACCATCTTTCCTTTTTGTTATCCCTATTTTGCAATGGAGTTAACATCAGGGAACATTGCTAAGATAGAAAACTTGCTTCTTTAACCAAGCTTGTAGTCATTTTGTCCAAAAAGTCAGAGGACTGAATGAATAAACAGCTTAAGACAGGTCCTAGTCTTGGGCATTTATATAACTATTGAAAACTGCAATGTAGTGGTTCTTGCTTTTCACTATTTGCTAAAATCTATGAGAAAGTAGTTTTATATTGAGCAGAACTTAGGTTGTGAAAAAAGAAGTTAGATTTGTTATCTCAGAGTGAGTGGGGATTATTAACTTTGCTGTGTCTTATAGACTCCTGTAGTGATCTGGTGAAACCTACAGATACTTTCCAGAATAATTATTTTAAATGAATAAAATACAATACATATAATTACAAAGGAAATCAAATATATATATAATACAGTTATTGAAATACAGCAAAAAAAAAAAATTCATGAACCTCAGGTAAGAACTCTTTGTTCTCGAGTCTTGTGCTCTTCCTAGCATTGTTTGAACTTTGTGCCTGCCTGGAATGCCAGCTGGATGATGAGTATTTTACAGTGCTTTCTTATTTCTACCTTTGTTGTCCCCTTGTCTTTCTGAACACTGACATGCTTTCTAACCTTTTACCTATCATATAGTCTAAATCTCCCCATCACAGGTCTAAGATATATCAACAGTTTGTTTTGGGTCCCCCTCTATTCCACCTTCCAACACCCTTGACTAATGTTACCCTGTTTTATCCTCAAAGTCACTGTCTCCTTGCCTCCTGAGAGTTAAAAGCCAACATGGAGGAGGGATAAAGAAACAATTGGTTCAAATCATTAGAAATCAATGTCTAAATATACATGAAAATTACTCGTATTTAAGTGGTTTTATGTTGTCAAAAGGTATTATACATGTGCATTTTCAAATTTGATCTCATAGCAACACTGTGATGGGGGGCAACCCTAATAAGGAGCACCTAGCTCTTCGTTTTTAGTGTTATCAAAGATTTGTAGTAGAAAGTACCTCAGAGACCATCTAGCCCAACTAAAACATGAAACAATCTCTTCTATAACACCCCAAAAATGGTTGTCTAGTTTTTACTTGAAAGTATCAGCAACGGGTAGGAGGAATGTTCATTTATAAAGAAACTCATTCCCAAAGAAACTCATTCCCCTTTGAGCAGTTCTAATTGTTATGACTTATTTTTTCCTCACATCAAGTCAAAACTGATCTCTGTCTACTAAATGCCCTTAATTTGGCTCCACGGAACCAAGCAAGCAAATTTAGTGTCTTCTTCATCCACATGACTGGCCAGTCAATATTGGAAGATTGTTCTTTTTGTTTACTTGCTTTTGATATGGTTAATTATGTTTATAGTTTTCCCTGTATCGAACCAGCCTTGTTTTCTTGCCATACACCCCAGTTGGTCATAATGTATGATCTTAATGAGACATTGTTGTAACCTCCTTGCTAGTATTTCATTTAAAAATTTTGCATCAATATTCGTGAAGAAAACTCGTCTATAGCTTTCTTTCTCTGATTTTGCTATCCCTGATTTAGGTTTTAAAATAATATTTGTGGCATAAAAGGTATTTGGTAGGACTATCTTTTTATCTTTTTTCATATTATTTTCATAGTATTGAAGTTGATTGTTCTTTAAATGTTTGGTAGAATTCACACCTAAATCCATCTGTTCTTGGGAATTTTTTCTTAGGGATCTCATTTATGGCTTGTTCAAATTTTCTGTTTTCTAATATAGGATTGTTTAAGTATTATATATCCTCTGTTAACCTGTGCAATTTATATATTTTTAAAAATATTTATCCATTTCAATTAGATTGTCAGTTTTATTGGTATAAAATTGTGCAGAATAGCTTCTAATAATCCCTTTGATTTCATATTCATTGATGGTACATTTACACTTTTCATTTTTGATACTGGCAATTTATTTTTCTTTTTTCTCTTTTTAAATAAAATTAACTAACATTTTATCTATTTTTTTTTTGTTTTTGTAAAATCCACTTCTAGTTTTATTTATTAGTTCAATAATATTTTTACTTTCAATCAGATTGATTTCTCTTCTGATTTTAAGGATTATTATTTTAGCTCTTATTTGGAGATTTTTAATTTATTCTTTTTTTAGTTGCATGACCAATTCATTGATTTTTTTCTTTCTAACTTACTTTTATCAGCATTAGAGCTATGCAGTTTCCTCTAGGTACAAATTTGCTTGCATCTCACAAAGTTTGGTATGTTGTCTCATTGAGATTATCTTTAATAAAATTATTGTTTACATAATGAAATTATAAATTGCTTCTATGATTTGTTCTTTGATCCACACATTCTTTAGGATTAGATTGTTAAGTTTTCAATGGATTGTAACCTATGCTTCAAAGGTCCTTCATTAAATTTAATTCTATTTCATTACACACTGAAATGGGTGAATTTAATACTTCTGCTTTTATACAGTGGCCTGTGAATTTCTTATGTCCTAATTCATGGTCAATTTTTATAAAAGTACCATGCATACTAAAGAAAAAAGGAACACTGCTTTGTATTTCTATTCATTTTTTTCTAGAAGTCTATCATGTCTAACTTCTAAACTTTTATTCATCTCCTCTAAAAAGTTAATTCTTTCATATTTATTTTGTGGTTAGATTAGCTAGTTCTGAAAAGGGAAAATTAAGACCCCCCCTCATTATAATTTCACCATTTCTTCCTGTAATTAAGAATTTAGGTGCTATGCACTGATACATATACATTTAATATTGTTACTTCACTATTTAAAGGTACTTTTTAGAACATATGGTATTCCCTAATTTTTTAGTTACATCTATTTTTCCTTTTGCTTTGTGTGAGATCATGTTTACTACCTCTGTCTTTTTTAGTTAAACTGAAACATAATTCTGCTCCCCCCTTATTTTAACTTTCTGTGTTACTTTCTGTTTCAAGTGTATCTCTTGTAAACAATATAATTTAGATTCTACTTTCTAATCTATTTTGCTACCCATTTCTGTTTTATGCATGAGTTCACCCCATCAACATTCACAGTTATAATTGCTAACTGTGTATTACCCTCTATCCTACCTTTTTCTCTTTATCCTTCTCATTTTTAATTACCCTGTCCCTCTTCAAAAGTTTATTTTACTTCTGACCTCTACCTCCCTTAATCTGTCCTCCCTTTTATTTCCCCCCATCCTTTCTTTCCATCCTTTTCCCTCCTACTTTTCTTTTGGGTAAGATAGATTCCTATTTCCAATTTAGTGCATACATACATGCATAATCAATCATGTATATAAATGTACATGTGATTTCCCTCTTTGAAACAGTTCAGGTGAGACTAAGGGTTAAGTAGTGTCTATTCTCCCTTCCCCCATTTTTTTCCACTGTAAAAATTCTTCCTTGTGTGCCTTTTTAATGTGAAATAATTTTACTCATTTTTTCTTTTGAGATCATCACAATATAATTGAATCACATTTATGCCCTCTGTTTAAGTATTGACTCTTAACTACTGTAATAATGTAATATTTGGGGGGGTTTCATGTATCATCCTATCATTTGGAAATATAAATAGTTTAATTTCATTTAAATTCTTCATGATTTCTCACTCACGTTTACCTTTGTGTTCTCATAAGTATTTTATTTGAATGTAAAAATTTCTGTTCAGTTCTGGTATTTTCATTAAGAATGACTGGAAATTCCCTATGTCATTAAATATTCATTTCCCCCCTGAAGGATCATACTCAGCTTTGTTGGGTAGGTTATTATTGTTTGTAATCCAAAATCATTCTCCAAACCCTTTGCTCTTTTATGTGATAGCTGCAAAATCTTGTGTGATACTGGCTATGATCCCATGGTGAATTATTTCTTTCTTGCTACTTGTGTTTTTTTTCTTCTCTTCACCTGAGAGCTCTATAATTTAGCTATAATATTTCTAGGAGTTTTCTTTTTGGGTATCTCTTTTTAGGAGGTGATTGGTGGATTCTTTCAATCTCTATTTTGCCCTATTTTTCTAAGATATTGAGGCAATTTTCCATCATAATTTCTTGAAATATATTACCTAGGATTTTTTTTAAATCCTGGATTCATGTAGTCCAATAAAATCATTAAATTATTTCCCCTTGATCTATTTTCCTAGATCAACTATTTATCCAATGAGATAGTTCACATTCTCTTCTATCTTTTTATTCCTTTAACTTTGTTCTATTGTTTCTTGATGTATCATGAAATCATCAACTTCCATTTAAACAATTCTAATTTTTAAGGATTATTTTCTTTGGAAAAAAAGGATTATTTTAATTTGTGTGGTTCTTATTTTAGGAGTTATATTCTTCAATGTTTGGTTCTTCATTTACTAAGTTGCTAAATCTCTTTTCATAATTTTCTTATGTTGCTCTCATTTTTTTTTCAAATTTTTACTCTACAGCTCTTACTTGATTTTTAAAATCATTTTTATTCCTTTAAAATCTCTTCCTTTAGCTGTTTCAGGAATTATACATACATACATACATATATGTGTATATTTTAGTTTGTGCCCCACCTGTAATTTTCTTTGAGACTTGCTTGCAGATATTTTCATATAGTTGTATTCTTCCGAATTTCTGTCTTGAACTTCCTTGTTGTTACACACTAAATTGGGCTTTTTTCTTTGACTATCTGTGCAATTTTTCACTATTTCTTGAAACTGAACTTTATGTGAAAGTTAGGCTCTGCTCAGCCCTTGAGGGAGAGGAGGGATCACAGTCCCAAGTTTCAAGTGTTTCTGCTTTGATGCTTTAACATCTTTGGGAAGGGTTATAAAACTTTGTTACTTCCAAGGTTATGTGATCCAGGTAGAACGGTCATCACTGTTCTCCTGGTCTGTGCTCTAGTCTTTACCCAGGTAGGTCTCCTACTCCCTTGCAACTGTAAATGCTAATTCTCCACTAGAGAACATTAGTTTTTCTGGAAACTGTGGCCCAGAACTGGATAATGGGCAATAAAGTTGCCATATGGCTCCTAGATCTGTGTTCACTGTAAGCTCAGAAGACCTCTATAATCTTTTTCTCATGACATGTCTAAATACCCTTACCATCCCTGGATAGTGAGAATTCCAAGTACTGTTGCTGCTCCCACCTTGTTGGTATTCACCGCTGTTCTCACAGACCTTTCCTTCTAACTTCTTAAGTTGTCCTGGGCTAGAAAAATGTTTCACTCTAATCTTTTGTTGGTTATCCCACTTTATAATTCAATTTGACATGATATTTTAAAATTGTTTCTGGGGGAATGTTGGGAGAGTTTGGCTGTGTTCCCTTTACTCCACCATCTTGACTTCTTATTTATATTCTTCTTAAAAATAACAACCAGAACAGAGATGTGGTTTGACCAAGAAATCAGACCTGTCAATGGAACTATTATTCCTCTTGTAATGGGTTATGAACCTCCTCAGAGTAGCCCGGGACAACATTAGCTTCATTTATTTGCCAAACAACTGAACCATATTGAATTTTTGGTCAACTAAAACTCATAGGTCTTCCCTCACCCCTACTCCCACACATACATATTGCACCTGTTGTATAGCCACAACTCCTCCATTCTGCATTTATCAAGTTGATTTTAAATATCAAATTGCAGTTTTACATTTAATCTTATTAGATTTGTCCATCATTATAGTCTGTCAAGATATTTTTAATCACTTACCAAATGTATTAGGCATTTGTCCCTCTCAGCTGCAAATTTTGCAGACAGGGCTTCTATGCTTTGATCATTGTCATTTATAAAAATGTTCAACTACACTACATTTAATGACAATTCTTGGGCATTTAAGTAGGGTAGAAGTGTCAAAATAAAATAGAAACAGGGGCCACTAATCTGCATGTAAGTATCCCTGCTGGTCACATATTAAATAGTTTTAAAGTGACATATCTCTGTATTTATTTTATTAAATATTTTCCAATTACATTTTAATACTATTTGGCTGCATTTGTGAGTGTTGTAGCCCACACGCTGAATGTTTGACATCTCTAAAATATAGAACTATTAACCCATTGATAATTATTCTTTGGGGATGGTTATTTATCCAGTTCTCAAACCAAGTCCCATATCCACAAGCACAGCATGAGATTCTTTGCCAAATGTTTTGCTGAGATTTACATATAGAGTATAGAACATTCTCTTCATCTTGTAGTCCTCATACCCAGTGAAGGGTAAAAAAAAAAATGAGTTTAGTCTGCCATGACCTAATCTAGATGAAGCTTTTATTTATTTTTTTATTGATCATCACTTTCCTTCCTAAATGCTTACAAACCATCACGATAATAATGTGCTCAGAACTTTGCCAGGTAAACAATCTCAACTATCTGATCTATTGTTTTCTGACTCCAAACTTTTTTCTTTTTTGGAAAATAAGAGTATGTGCCCTTTCCTATACCTACAACATTCCTGTTCTTTCAATTACCGCTATCATTTATTCAACAATATATGCCAATCTTTCACTTTCTAGGATGAAGATGGTGGAAAATAATTGAGACCTGGGAGATTAAATGATTAAATGTCATAGAGTTAGTATGTGATTGACAAAATCCCAGAGCTCTTGTATCAAAGTCCAGTTCTCTTTTTATGTCATACTGTTCTCTCCTACCATAATTTTACTAATTAGGAAATGTAGGAAATTTTACTCCCAAGGAAACTTTACTAATAGGATAGCTCAACTGATGAAAGATTCCAAAGTTCCCTAGGAGATTCCTTGAGGAGATGAGTTCTTTTTTTTCAGGGTGGGGTGAGGGTGTATTCCTTTACTTAGATTCAGTTTCGTATTTATTAATTTGAAAACTAGAAATCTATTTTTGCCTAAAAGGAATGTCCCCTTAGCATGAAATTCAGCTTATTTTATTGAGGTGTAAGACAATTTGACTCAGGAACCTTTCATACTTTTCCTTCAGTGGAATGGCTGGAATTGATTTTCTCTGATTCATTCTTGTTTCTCCCCTCTGGGGCTGACCTGGAGCCAGGACCTTCTCCTGAGATTCCCTCCTCTACTTTCACTCCTTTCTTTTGTTTAAGAGAGAGAAAAGCCAAAGCCTGGTGTGGAAGGTGAACTGTCTATTTGGTGATAAAAAAGATTATCTTGTGAGGTTTTTAATCTAGATCAAAGGACCACATTCATTGCATCTTTTTTTTTTCTTTGCAAGGTTAGCTTGCTTAAAAATATGGGTTAATAAAATTCATAAAAGCTTTTAAAAGCTCCTAATCCTTAGGTGATCCAGAAGGGCCAGACTGGAATTAATAAGTTTCAGACACTAAATTCTATAGACTCTGTCAACTAGCTTTCTCCCTTAACCATACCATTTATCACAAAAACAACAATTGAAGATATATTTTTAAAACATATTTTCTTCAAAATAAAAAAAAAAACACAAATAATACATTAAGGAAATTTGAAAGAACAGTGAAACACTTGTTAGAAATCAATGTTGTCTGTATCTAAGTGATAATAAAAGAAAAGAAGGAAGCAGAGAGAGAAGAATAAATTTTCCATTGCTCCCACAGGGTCTTGAGATACTTATTCAAATTCTGTCATAATAATTAGAGTACTGATCCAAGACAGAGGTATTAAATGCAGGACCCACAGTCCTCATGTAGGCCTCATGTGGCCTACAACATGCCCAAGAAGCCTGAAACAAGTTAAAATGTTGAGAAATAGTTAAGAAAAATAACAAAAATTCGGTAAGACACAAATAATGCTAACATTTGGTTTTCTAAATCAACATACAACACTCAGACATTCTTATGGATGGGTTAGTAGCCCACTTTCTATCTGATTTGGACATTTCTGATCTAGGGTTCCAAGCACTTCCAAACATAGGGTCAGTTATGCACTGCATTCTCAGTTATTGCTATGCGGTGGCTGCTTGCTCTTGCTACACCTACTCTCTCTTCCATCTTGCTTATAGACTAGTTCAAATGCTTACAAAATTGGCATAATTTCTTCCCATTCTAAGATATATATTTCTATATCCTCTTAGGCTGGAAGCCTACTAAAACCAGGGTCTTTAGAGAATCAATCCCTTTTATAAGGCAACTAATCCAAAAATTTTTAAATGACTGTTACATTGCAGTAAATGTAAAGAAACTCATTATCTCTGGTCCCATTTAGATTCTATGTCTTTTAGGCATACTCTTTAAAAAATTCTTTCTATAAAAGGAATTATAATGTGTTTAGAATCTCTGCTTTTAAAATGTTTTCAAGCTTATGTCTGCTAGACAGAGCATGAAAAATGGAGATTCTTTAATTGTTTAAATGTAACTCTGTTAGGACAAAATCTCACTTAGATATTTATTTACAGAAAAGGACTCTGTCCTCTATCCTTAGTGACATTTTCTAAGGGGACACAACGTTTGTGAACAGTATAACACAAAATAAAAGAACCTTACTTTATTATTGAAAGTCCTTTTCCTAAACAGATATAAAATACTCTTGAGTTTTCTATGACACTAAAGTGATCTGTGGTGTAACAAAAAACTGACTATTACCTAAATCATGTTTAAGATGATTTCAGAAGAAAGTCATTTAGAGGATTCAAAATTCCTACCATTATTTCAGTATCTAAGGTGTTAATACCCCAACTAATCAATTCCCTTAAACAGTTTCACTTCAAGATATATGACATTTTTGTTAGGTTGACTACAGAGAGTTCTTCAAAATAATATAATTTAAATATTTTCAATTCAATTCATTTAACATTTAGTCATCTAGCACGTACAAAGCATTGAGCTAGATGGTAGTAGTACAAAAATAAAATGGTGCCCACTCTCCAGAAGCTTATTTTCTCTGTTGTAATGATGCAAGATGTGCAGAAATAAATAAATGTAAGGTGATATGAGAAAGTAGAGAGTACTAATACCCTGGTGGCAAGGGACAGTTAAAGAAAATTTTATCTGACATGAGTATTGAAGGAAAAAAAAAAGAAATTGGAGAAAAGGTGTTGAAGAGGGAATATATTCCAGACATGAGGAAAAGCTTATGTAAATCCATAGAGGTTAGAGATGTACTGTCAAATTCACAGAATAGTGAGTCTACTGCAACTATAGCATAGAATATGTGAATTGGAATAATGTAAAATAAATCTGGAAAGGGAAATAGATTTTCATTTATTCACTAATATAACATTCACTCAAATATTTGCTGAATAATCTACATGATATCATGTTACGGTCTAGAAAGGATACAAAGAAATAGATGATATCATCTTAACTCTGAGAGAATATCTACCCCCGCCTTCATATTATATTAATTGGGCAGGTGATATAGTGAATATAAAACTGGACCTGGAAAAGGAAGCATGATGAAAAATAAAGTCTACTTCCAGAGAAAGGACTAATGAATTCTGAATGCACACTGAAGCATAAAGTTTTTTCAATTTATTTTTATCTTTTATTTTGTTTATGTTTTCTTTTGCAACAAGGCTAATATGGAAATATTTTTGGATGACTTCACATGTATAACTTCTATCAAATGGTTTATCTTCACAAGGAGAGAGGATTAGTGGAAAAGAGGGAGAGAATGTAGAATTCAAAATTAAAAAAATAAAAGATTACTTAAACTTTTATATGTAAATGGAAAATATATAATGAAATAAAAATGATTTTAAAAAGAAGAAAAATCACTTATCAATCCATGCCACATAGTTTCTGAATTTATATAAAAGGATGAATTCAATTTATTCAGTGTCCTGTAGTCCATGAAAAAGCAAAGGTATTGTCAGTTAATAAGTATTTTACTGAGCAACTACTATGTACCAGGCACTATGGTAAGCAGAGGGGATGCAAAGAAAGGAAAATGACAATCCCCACCCTCAAGGAACTCAAAATCGAATGGAGAAGAAAAAATTTGCATACAACTATACACAGACAGGCTATACAAACGAATTGAGAATTGCACAAGCAAAGTGAGAAGCTACAGAGAAAAGGTCAAATTATCATTCTGACGTGTTCAAGATCTGAGTATTAGATTGTCTACTAGTAATATTGGTCCTGCTGTCTTTTTCTTTTGATGGGCAGTAGCTACAATGATGGAAGCTCTGGTAACCAACTCTCAAAGAGCTCCTCAAAAGAGATTAAGCTTCCCATACGAGAAATTTAGAAATTTAGAGGCAATTAGTGGTGTGATGGATAAAGCACTAGTATTTGAGTCAGGAAAATCTGAATTCAAATCTTTCTTCAGAAATATACTATATAACTCTAGATAAGTCACTTAATCTCTTCCAAACATTAATTTCCCTGTGAGTAAAATGAGCATTGTCAGGATCAAAGGATATAATGTATGTAAAGCACTTTAGAAAATTTAGAGCACCATAAAAGTGTTAGTTTTTATTATTAATTATATTATTTTTTAAAATGCTAATTTTTATTATTATTTTTATATCCTTTTAGTAATAATGGTGATTACATATGTGGAAATGAATTTCACTGAAAGTTAAGCATCAATGGCCATAAGCATAGGACAAATCTTCCAGTCTAATGTGACTCAAGAAATTACATAATTCAAGGACTTTGGAGGTCCTCAAATAGACTCAAAGCTTTCTTACTTGAGGTCGGAGAAAGGACAATTGTTTCTCTTGACTGAAGAAAACCCAAATACCACTTGTACTTCTGGTACCATCCTTTTTGTCTCCTTGCTTGAATATGGGTGAAAGTGCTTTAAGCCCTCGGGAGAAAAGTTGTTTGTATTATGCTATTTGTCACTTGCAGAACACTATTTGTGTTAATATTGCTATGATTCATCTTTGCCACTGAACTTCGAAAAAATGTATTTTTAAAGTGTTGAACTTAAATTGCTGAATTAGATTTACAAGTGGCAATTTATAAAATTAATATGACCTTTTTAAAGCTGAAGAAACTGAGTTGTCTAAAGATGCATAATTTATCCAAAATCAGATTATAAATTAAGAGCACAGTTGGAATTCTTAATTCGATTGCTGTGTTTTCAACTCCGTGATTAGATACTTAACATCTTTTTGAATTACTGCTCAAAATGCATCTTGTGAGCTTTAGGATCTAGCATCATCCATGATTATTTAAATATGTGTATATGTACATACATGTATATGTATACGCATACATATATACATACATTTATTATTCACACATTTCCCCAAAGTCTCATTTTATTTGAAAGAATATTCTGGTCCTTCTGTTTGTAATATTTTGATCTATGCTGCTGCTATTTCCATTTACATTAGTGATTACTAGAAAAAATGCAGTGTTCAGCTACATGTATACACACACACACACACACAGAAATGTAAACATTTATGCACAATCATTGCTTGTTAGCCACCTAGTGGACTTGAAAGAAACTCATGACAAAAATAATGAAGGGAGATGCTATGACAATTTAGCTTTTTTTATGGAACATTTGTTGACCAAATGAGATCAAATGAAATAACATATATACAATATCTGGTAAACCTTAAAGGGCTGCATTGAGTAGAGTGATGGACCTGTGGTCAAGAAGGCTTAAGTTCAAATCCAGCATCGAATACTAGTCATGTGACCCTGAACAAGCCATCTAACCTCTATTTGCCTCAGTTCCTCATATGTCAAATAAAGGTAATAATACATCTCACAGATCTTCTTTTTTGTGAGGCTCAAATGAAATAGTAATTTCAAAACGCTGAGCACAGTAGTTGGCACATAACAATTACTATATAAATATTAGTTATGTAAATGCTACCTATTGTTACTGTTAAAATTATGCAAAGAAGTACATCTTTATAATATAATTAGGCTCTGTCACTTACTACCTGTGAAACCTGGGTGGTTATTTCACCTCTCCAGGACTTGGTTGCCTCATCTATAATATTGCATTTAGTGACCTATCATATCCCTTCCCGATCCATCCGTTCTGTGAATGTAATATTCCATAATTGGATAGTAAAGTAAAACCCTTTCCTTGTATTTTGTTTCAACATTTTAACAAGTTTGATACCCCCATCTTTTGTGACTTTATCAATAGATAAAATCTGAGCAAACTGGTAGATCAAGGGTGTTTGGAGCAATTTCCTCTTTACATATGTTAAGTATTTTATATAACTTAAAGCAATATGTAAATGTCCAGTATTATTCATTTGTAATAACGGGACAATATCAGTAATTCAAAAACTTTTTGTGAAGTTTGAAAATTTAATTTTAATTTTAAAATCTCTTAAAAGTATGACCTGATGCATATAATTAGGTTTCATTGCCTTTGGGAACATACATTTTAACATCAAGGGAAAAAATGTAAAATAAACTGAAAAAGTCGTACTGGAGAAATGTGATCAGTTTTAAAAAGAAAAGAAAATGGAGGCAATATAGAGATTTAAAATCCCATAAACTGGGACTTAACTGAGGGAGGATGTGAATGATAATTTCAAGTGGAAAGGAAGGGAATTGGCATTTAAATAGTACCTACTATGTGCCAAATATTATTTCATTTGTTGTTCACAACAAGCCTGTAAGGTAGGTGCTGTTATCTCTATTTCACAATTTAGAAAACTGAGACAAATTAGTTATATGACTTGCCCAAGGTCACACAGCTAAGTAAATATTTGTGGCCAAATTTGAACTCAGGTCTCTCTAGTTCTAGCCATAGTACTCTATGCAGTGTGTCAACTAGCTGCCTCTAGTCAACAAAGTGGACAATAAAAAAAATCTTGATTTAATATTAATTTTGTTTTGGATTTTTGGTAACAAATCTAGCTTCCATAGTCTTTCTTTGTAGGTCATATTATTAAATTGGCTTCTGCATCACTGTTAACTTAAATCATTTTAAGCACGAATTTATCATCACATGTATTTCTTTTGTACTAAATCAGTCATACATTCAACAAATATTTATTTAGCATATACCATGTGCCAGGAGCTGTTCTGAGAGTCAAAGGCTGACAGTAACGTGGTCCTTGTACACTGGGGTGTCACATTCTAACGGATGTGAAATTGAAATTTATAGATAGTAGGAAGAAATAATATGAGGAGCCCATTAAAACAAAAGCTAAGCTAAACCACTGAACTCTCTAACTCCAAGAAAATTGTGAGTCAAAAAGACAAATCCTTAAACTGGGGTTTTACATCAGTCAGACAGAAAATGTAGTTTTTAGAGAAAGGAAGAGATGAAGCTCAAATCAAGATAGGGAAAGAAGACAGCAATTGCTAAATTCCTCTAAAACTGAGATTTCACTATGGTTTTATGATTTCCTTTCTTATTTTGTTTTGTACAAATATACATATGAAATCCATTTCAATGCCAAATATCAATATACTCAAGAGTAAAAAATTGGATCAGCAGAATAAACAGGTCAATTTTTTTCTTATGCTCTTTAATATTTTGAATAGAAATAGATGTTGCATTTGGTCAAAAGTTACCCCTGAATTTTGATATATGTATGTTATTGTTTATTAATGGTATATTTTGGCATTTTCTTAATATTGAAACAACCTTGAATTCTTGGTATATGTCCAATTTTATCACAGTGCATTGAGGGAAGAGAGTTGAGTAACAGAAGTCAATTAGGAGACTTCTGCAACAGTCTATGTGAAAAATGTTGAGGGTGTGACATCAAAGTTTGACCATGTAAGTATAGAGAAGGGGATTGAAAAGAGAGATGTTGTCAAGGTGCAATAAATAAGCTGTGCAACTTATTGTATTTGGGGAGAGAATGGTAGGAAAGTAATCAATGTAGTATGATTCTAAGGTTAAGAACCTGGGTGACTAGGGAGGAGCCAAGATGGCAGAGTAAACGTTAGCTCCCGAACCCAGAGCCTATAAAACACCTGTAAAGAGGAACTCCCAACAAGTTCTGGAGCAGAAGAAGCCCCGGAATGACAGAGTGGAAGAGATTTCTGTTCCAGAGAGACCAGAAAAACAGACACCGGGGGTCTGTTGTGCACCAGACCCAGAGTGGAGCCCAGCTCTGCCCTGGCTGCATGGCCCTGGGAGGAGCAGATCCGAGCAGAATTCCGGGATGGAATCTCCACTGGCCGGGTGGTTCCCTCTGCCCACGGGTGCAAAGGTCAGTGAGAGAGCCTTTGGCTGGCCAGGAGGGGAGTAGGGTGTCTCCATAACTCAGGCCCCCTCAGGAGGCAGAAGACAGGAGCTTGGGTCCATTGTTGAAGGTCTCCACATAAACGCCCTGAGGGAACTGAGCCCTGGGCTAAGTAACTGCCCCCACCTGAGCACCTGAATTTAATCTTACATTGAATAGGAGCCCCACCCCCACTGATAGCCCTGAGGCTGGGAAGCAGTATTTGAATCTCAGACCCCAAGCAGATCTGGAGGCCAGGTGGGTGTGGAAAGGAATCTCACAAGTCAAGTAACTGGCTGGGAAAATGCCCAGAAAAGGGAAGAAAAATAAGACTATAGAAAGCTACTTTGATGGGGTACAGATGTTTCCACCTTTCAATTCTGATGACAAGGAACAATTCTTACCATCAGGGAAAGATGTGGAGGTCAGGTCCTCTGTATCCCAGCCATCCCAGGTGGATGTCCGGTGGGCTCAGGCCATGGAAGAGCTCAAAAAGGATTTTGAAAATCAAGTTAGACAGGTGGAGGAAAAACTGGGAAGAGAAATGAGAGAGATGCAAGAAAAGCATGAATAATGGGTTAATACCCTGCTAAAGGAGACCCAAAAAAATGCTGAAGAAAATAACACCTTGAAAAATAGGTTCACTCAATTGACAAAAGAGGTTCAAAAAGCCAATGAGGAGAAGAATGCTTTCAAAAACAGAATTAGCCAAATGGAAAAAGAGGTTCAAAAGCTCACTGAAGAAAATAGTTCTCTAAAAATTAGAATGGAACAGATGGAGTCTAATGACTTTCTGAGAAACCAAGAAATCACAAAACAAAACCAAAAGAATGAAGAAAATGGAAGAGAATGTGAAATATCTCATTGGAAAAACAACTGACCTGGAAAATATATCCAGGAGAGACAATTTAAAAGTTATGGGACTACCTGAAAGTCATGATCAAAAAAGAGCCTAGACATCATCTTTCATGAAATTATCAAGGAAAACTGCTCTGATATTTTAGAACCAGAGGGCAAAATAAGTATTCAAGGAATCCAGTGATCACCACCTGAAAGAGATCCAAAAAGAGAAACTCCTAGGAACATTGTGGCCAAATTCCAGAATTCCCAGGTCAAGGAGAAAATACTGCAAGCAGCTAGAAAGAAACAATTCCAGTACTGTGGAAATACAATCAGGATAACACAAGATCTAGCAGCTTCTATATTAAGGGATCGAAGGGTGTGGAATAGGATATTCCAGAAGTCAAAGGAACTAGGACTCAAACCAAGAATCACCTACCCAGCCAAACTGAGTATAATACTTCAGGGGAAAAAAATGGTCTTTCAATGAAACAGAGGACTTTCAAGCATTCTTGATGAAAAGACCAGAGCTGAAAAGAAAATTTGACTTTCAAACACAAGATTGAGAAGAAGCATGAAAAAGTAAACAGCCAAGAGAAGTCATAAGGGATTTACCAAAGTTGAACTGTTTACATTCCTACATGGAAAGACAATATTTGTAACTCTTCAAATTTTTCAGTATCTGGGCAGTTGGTGGGATTACACACACACACACACACACACACACACACACACACACACATACATACATGCACGCACACACAGAGACAGCGAGCACAGAGTGAATTGAATAAGATGGGATCATATCTTAAAAAAATTAAGGTAAACAGTGAGAGAGAAATGTATTGGGAAGAGAGAGGGAGAAATGGAATGGGGCAAATTGTCTCTCATAAAAGAGGCAGGCGGGAGACTTTTTAGTGGAGGGAAAAAGAGGGGAGCTGAGAGGAAAACATGAAGTTTACTCTCATCACATTCAACTAAAGGAAGGAATAAAATGCACACTCATTTTGGTATGAAAACCTATCTTACAATACAGGAAAGAGGGGGAGAAGGAGATAAGCAGTGTGGGGGGATATGATGGAAGGGAGGGCAATGGGAGGAGGGAGCAATTTGAAGTCAACAAACACTCTTGGGGAGGGACAGGATCAAAAGACAGAATAGAAACAATGGGGGGGGCAGAATAGGATGGAGGGAAATAACAGTTAGTCTTACACAACATGACTATTATGGAAGTCATTTGCTAAACTACATAGATATGGCCTATATTGAATTACCTGCCTTCCCAAAGGGAATGGGTGGGGAGGGAGGGATGGGGAGAAGTTGGAACTCAAAGTTTTAGGAACAACTGTCAGGTATTGTTCTTGCTACTAGGAAATAAGAAATATAGGTAATGGGGAATAGAAAGTTATATGGTCCTGCAGGACAAAAGAGAAGATGGGGACAAGAGAAGGGAGGGATGATAGAAGAGAGGGCAGATTGGTGATAGGGGAAATTAGAATGCTCGGTGTATTGGGGTTGGGTAGGGGACAAATGGGGAGAAAATTTGGAACCCAAAACTTTATGAAAATGAATGTAAAAAGTTAAATAAATAAATTTATTTAAAAAAAAAAGAACCTGGGTGACTACAGAAAGAATAGTGGTGCCCTCAATTAAAACAGTATGTTCAGTATGTTCATCCTTCGTTGCTGAAGAAGACCATGCCATCAGAGAAATGATGACATGACTTGCACTTGACTTTGTTTTGAGTGAGGGAGGGCTGTGCAGGTCACCAGCCTCACTTCTCCTCCAGAGCCATCTGAATCCAGTGACCAGATATTCATCAGAATGGGGCAATTGGGGTTAAGTGACTTGCCCAAGGTCACACAGCTAGTGAGTGTCAAGTGTCTGAGTTGAGATTTGAACTCAGATCTTTCTGACTCCTGCACTGCTGCTCTATCCACTGCACCACGTAGCTTAACTAAAACAGGGAAGTCTCAAATACAGATGGCTTTGAGGTTGAAGATAATGAGTTCTGTTTTACACATGTTCAATTTGAGATGTATATAGGACATCTGGTTTGAAATGTCTAGTAGGTAGTTGTTGATATAAAACCTCAGATACAATGTGTTATAAGACTTTCTTGCTTGGTTGTGTCTGCCAAAGTTTGTCTTTTTTTTCCCCATAGCTTTCAATGTTCATTACTGCTCAGGTTACTATCATTCTTCCAGTCACCTAGGTTTGCAACCAGCATATCATTCTTCAATCCTCACTCTCATTAACACCAAAACTTATTCACTTATCAAACAGTAATTTTTTATTTCCATAGCATTTTACAATATTTCACCTTTTCTCCAGTGATACAGCCACTCAGCTCAAGCCATCATCACCTTTAGCCTGAACCATTGCATTTGCCTATTAATTGGTTTTCCTGTCATATCTCTCTCTACTCCAATCCATCTTCCACATCATCTTTGAATTTATTTTTTCCTAAAGGAAAACTCCATGTGCTCTCCTCCCTGAAAACTACAATGACTCTCCATTATTCCTAAGATCAACGGTAAACTCCTCTGTTTGACATTTAAAGCTCCCACAAACTGGTACCTTCCACTTTTTCAGTCTTTTAAACACTATTTCCCTCTATCCACTGTACTGTGTAGCCATTATAGCCTGGCTAACTTTTCCTTACACACAAATGCTCCATTTATTATATCTTTATTGGTGATATCCAATGCCTGGAATGATCTCCTTTCTTGTTTCATGTAGTCCATGATTTCCTTCAAGACTCAGCTGAAGTGCCATACTCTATATGGGATATTTATTTGTCCCTTAAGCAGCCAGTGCTTTCTCATCTAAAGTTATTTTCTCTTGGCTTTGCATATTTATTGTATATCCATGCATGTATATGCATATATGTGTATAAATGTATGCGTATGCACACATTATATGCACACATATACACGCACATACCATACACACACACAGACACACACACACAGTACTTACGTATGTGTATGTGTGTGTATAGATGCTTCTTCCCTTGCCAAAATGTAAACTCCTTGAAAGGAGAAACTTTCACTTTTTTTTGTCTTTGCATTTCCATACCTCAGCACAATCCCTGGCATGTAGTAAGAGCTTAATAAATATTGTGAATCAATTGAATGGTGATCAAAGTAGGTAATGGGGAATAGAAAGTTATATGGCCCTACAGGACAAAAGAGGAAGGTTATAGAGAAGAGAAAGCACTTGGGCCATTGCTTACAGCAGATGTTTTACGGGAAATAGTGAGATATTACTCGTGTTTCTGATTGTTTCCCATCTTTCATGTCAAAGAAAGGAATGGAATAATTAGGAAGCTAGTTTGGATGGTTCTAAGCATAAAAGATTCACAATATTTTGTGTTTCAAGCAGGATGAGGGATCAGAGTGGGCAGGATATTTCATGAGTGAGCTAGATAGACCTAGAAAATCAGTTTGTCTTATTTTTAATCTGAACCAGCACAAGGTGTCCTTCAATTGCTCAATGATTTCTTTGTAGATTTAAATCTTATTCTTTACAGCAAAATAAACTAATCATCATGGTGGGTATTTTTATATATCTTTTTGTCTATGCTAAATATATTTTTAAAAAATGGTAATTTAAAAGGTGATAGACAGGACTTTATTGCTATAGTAAAGGACTCTTTAACAAAATTACTTAATCAGTATTACATAGAAATTTCATGTCATTTCTTGAAAGAGTACCGTCTCTAAGCTAATTACCTAATACTGGCATTCAAACACATGATTTTCTTGGCATGCAATGGAATATTTAGCTAGAATATATGTGTTAAGGCTTGGAAGGAGGAAAGTGAAAAGGAAATTCAAAATATAAGCCCTTTATTCAGGTAAGAAAGTCCCAAAAGACAATATGCATGTTTGTTGTTTTTCATATAAAAAAGAAAACTGAAAAAATCTGAACCCTATAACCTAGAATTGAGTGAAAAAGATCTTAGAGGTAATCCAATCCAACTTCCTCTTTTTATGCACAGCAAACTACGACCTAGAGAATTTTCTAAAATCACAAAAATAGAGACCAAGTCAGAAAAAGCAAAAAAATAAAAAAAACAAGGAGGTGAAATTTAGAGTCAGGAGTCATCAGTGAGACTTGCATTTAAAAAACTGTGATCAGATTATAATAAAGGAAAAAAAAATTAAATTTAAAATTTTTTTAAAAAATTAAAAGTAGTTATGACTTTGATTTTCCTGATATGCTTTATTGTAGCTTTAAGTAAAGGAGCTGAGGGAGGAGAGAAGCAGCCCCAAAGAAGGTATTGCACCAAACTTCCTCCTACGCAAAGCTACCAGGAGATTGCAGATAAAAGCAAAGAGAGAAACTTACGTTGGTCTTTGCAAGATGGAGCCACCTTGGAATTCCCTTGGAGTGAGTGATAGTGGGCCAAGTAAGATCACTTATACTTATGATAGTAAGATTTTGATGGTGGGGGTGCTCTATTATTTTTAAGTGTTTTTCTCCTTGTAGTTGTGTTACCCAGTGTTACAGGTGTCCATAGGGAAGTGTTATACACTGAGTCTTGTTTATGACTATCTAAGATTTTGGTTATAGAGAAGAACTTGGCAATAATCAATCAGCAGGCATTTATCAAGAACTTATGGTATGCCATGCACTTCACTAAGAGCTGAGGATCCAATGATAAAGGAAAAGAATAGTCCTTACCTCCATGAAGCTTATATTCCAAAAAGAAAAGAAGTCTCTCTCTCTCTCTCTCTCTCTCTCTCTCTCTCTCTCTCTCTCTCTCTCTCTCTCTCTCTCTCTCTCTCTCTCTCTCTCTTTCTCTCTCTTTTTCTTTCTCTCTCTCATATATATATTCATATACACATAAACTTGCACACATATATACACATGTTTCTCTATCGATCCATCTATTGATCCATCCACCTATCTATCTGCACATCTGTTTCATAAGATCTACAAAAACTGTGTCATTCACATCTTCTGAGTCACTCCCTATACCTTTGGGCGTGCCCCTATCAGAGATCAGAGAAGTCTTGAAGTCAAAAGTGGTGGCCTGATACTTTCTCCTACTTTTATAGGATTTTGAAATGGCTCACATCCTGTTGGTTGAGAGAAATTGTCTTATCCTTTTGACAAAATCTAGAAAATATGAATGCTTGTATTATTATCATCAATAATTTTAATTATTTAGTGTATGTTGACAGTAGATTGACAGAGTTCAAGATATTTAGCCATATAATACTATATGATCCCTTATAACCAGTATCCTTTCAAGCTTCAAGCAATAGGCAAACTCATTCGGCAATAGAATCCATATAATATCCTAACAACCTTGTGTTTTTTAATACTCAGGCCAAGGACAAACATTCAAAATACAAAATTGAACAAGATTACTGTGATCTATTCCACTAACTGTATACTTCAACTTACCAGCTGTAGGAACATCATTGGTGCTGAAGTGACATTTGGTACCAGTCCGTCAGAGCTGTCATTTGGGCATTAAAATAATCAACTGATTAATCACTTCTAATTAGCTTGTTTTCCCTGCTCTATCACCAACTGAAATTTTGAGCTTGATCAAGAAGAGGATGTTGAGCTATTTCTTCAGCCATCTGTTTTCTTCCTTGGTGAACAGTGCTGCTGGAAGCAGTTTTGATATTAGAAATAAAAATAATTTGGAATGCAACTAAAGTATGCATGTTCATCTCAACTAATTCTTCACTTTGTGATGCCAAAAGACAAGAACATCCATAATTTTCCTTTGCCAAGCTGCATAGCAATAGTGCTTCCATGCAGTCTGTGTTCAACCATCAACATAAATCTATGGGGTGATAAAATGCCTCATATGCTAACACCTATGGTAACTTAAAAAAATAACTGTAATGGTAATAAATCAATTGACTACACAATTGTCATACAATTAGGAAACAAACACTCTTAAAGTATATACAAAATATGATTTTCCATTTCTTTGTGGAGGATTAGGTTTTGCACGCAATCCAGAAGTAATATATCTTTTGCTATATTTCTATTATGATATTCTATGTAATACCAAGTATCTCTCACATTTTCTCAGAACTGAAGATTTACTTCAGTTACAAGGGAAGGTTGATCTCCCATAGTTACAGACTTCCACACCACTTTGCTCTCATTCTGAGAATGATACAAAGAAGAGTAATATGTGAATGATAGAACTGCCCAATTATGAATCTTGCACAACATGGAAATAAGTTTGAAGTTTCTGACAAGTTTGTACAAAAGAGTGAATGGATGGATAGGAAATACAAGAAGGATATATGATTCTATGTTTTGGTTGAAAAATTAACTTAGGAAACTTAAGGTGGGAAATATATAAAGAGAAATTTATCTGAAACTGATATGGAGATTTGACTGGATTACCAGCTTAATATGAATCAATAGCAAATAAAAGATAATTCTATGTTGCACTAAGAAATACATTGTTTTCAGAACCAAGAAGTTGAAGGTCCTGTTGTATTCTTCCCTGGTCATACCATAACTACAGTGCTATATTCAGAAATAAAGTTTCTTTCCAAATTGCTAGTATGTCTGACTGAGAAAATCAATAAGAAACAAGGATATTTTATTGCTAAATATTATTATAACTCCCCCAAAAGCAGGACAATGGAAAAAAAGATCACATTACTCAGACATCATGGATTGCAGTAGGGACAACTGAACTAAATTGTGATATAGAGGGTCATAATGGTTTGCTAAGTGAGGAGTACATCAGTTCCAGATAGTTTTCTTCATGGTCTCACATGTGCTTTTGTTTTTTCAATGTTCAAAGTAAAAGCTATGGACCCTAGGATATCTGAGGGGAAAAGTTTGGAAGGACTTGCTCAAACAGAATGAAAGGAGAGAGAGAGAGAGAGAGAGAGAGAGACAGAGAGAGAGAGAGAGACAGAGAGAGACAGAGAGAGACAGAGAGAGACAGAGAGAGAGAGAGAAAGGGAGAGGGAAAGAGAGAGAAGAGGGAGAGAGAGCGAGAGAGGGAGGAAGGGAGGGAGGGAGGAACAGAGGGAGAGAGAGAAGGAAGTTTTGATACTAAATCTAAACTACTCAACTTGAAACTAAAAAAGTAGTGAACCTCTAAATCCAGCCAACATCTTAGAACATAGATGACTTGGATTATGAGTAGAAGAGAGAAACTTCTATGGTAAGAGGCTTGGAGAAGATGCCATGTGAGATTTGGTTGAAGCAACTAGGAATGGTTTGCCTGGAGAAAAGAAGGTTTGAACAGGTCATATTAGCTCTATTCAAATATTTGACTGTCAAATGGAAGTTGACTTGGGCTTGTTTTGCTTGACTTTAGAAAGCAGGAATAGTAGCAATGGATAAAAGAAAGAGAAATTTATAATTAAAATAATAAAACAGTAAGAAAAATTAAAAAAAAACTTTTCTAAAAAAGTTAAAGGGACTGCTGTGATTTTCCTCTTTATTGGAACTCTGCTAGCAAATCTAAATGTCTACTTGTTGGAGAAGTTGGTTCAGTATAGTTTGGAACAATATGGTGTATGAGGCCATTAATTGCTACTCATATATAAATAGTTTAATATTTATATCATGTTATTTTCAACAATCCTGGAAAGAAGATACTGATAGTGTTATCATCCCAGTTTTATAGATTAATATGAATCAGAGGATTGATAGTGGGAATGGTTGTGAGTAACACAGAGAAGGCAGAGTAGAAAGGATTCATTGACTGAAAAGAAATTAGGTAGTTAAAGATGACTGACATTTCTTCCATGAAGAACTGGAAAAATGGTAATGACTCTTATAGTAAAGTCAAAAGAAGCATGTTTTGGACAAAAATAATGACATTGGTCATACATATGTTGGGTTTGATTTGATTGTAGGGCATCTAAATGGAGATGTTCAGCAAACAGGGATGAATGTGTGACAGTTACTTTAGATAAAGATACAGAATTTTGTGGCATTTGCACCAAAGTAGTACTTGAAACAATGGTAGTAGATGAAATTGTAAAGGGAAAAAATACTAAAACATAAAGAGATGATGATTGAACATTGGAAAATGCCTATTTGGGGGGTGGGGTGTATGAAGTTACATGGGGGCACTTAGAAAAGAAAACCATTACAACAAAGAAGGCAAGGAGGAAAATAGTATAGAGAAAAAGTGTGCTATAAACAGTGTCAAATACTTCAGAGAGCACGAAAAATATAAAAACTGAGAATGAACTATGAAATATTGTGAATAGGATGTCATCTGTGGCCTTAGAAGAACCAAGTTGAATAGTAGAGAAGAAAACCAGGTTTTAAGGGGTAAAAGAAATGTTAAGTGTGGGTGGTTCTGAGGTTTGTTATTTCTCCCTTTGGAGGATAGAATTGTCCTTTCAATGATGTGTGCAAATATGGCTGCTTTTTCTTTTTTAATTGACCATCAACTATCTAAACTATCATGTTATCTTTGCTGGCATTGTCTCTTTTCCCTTATTTTTAGACTTGAATCATTTCATCTGGCAGGAAATATCATCAAAAACCTTGGGCATATTGGCCCTATCACCTGTCACATATTGATAACAGCTTATATTCAGAAGATTATAAAAATCTGGTTCTTTCAAAATTTCTTTGCAGTAGAAGATGCAGTATTTTTATAGTTCAAATTATAACTCAGAGACTGGATGCTTACCAGAAATATAGCTACTTTGTAAAGCTTATTTTATTAAATGCATACTTGTTTGTTTAGGTCCATATCTGTTTTGTATTTAGAATTATTTTCCTTTTTATCTCATGAATCAATAGAACTCTTTAAAAGTTTCTCTCTTCCCTGACTTATTAAAGACTAGTGTCTTATACAAGGCTATACTGCATATTCATTTTTTAGTTATATACTTAGGCATGAATTTATACAAAGAAGTGTTACAAAGATGCATGAATCATTGCATATTTTTTTATTTCTTCCATAATACTTTGTACCTCTACCATAGTGGTGCTGAACATAAAGTTCCACCTCTTTGTATGTCCAATTTACTTCAAGACACTAGTGACATGCTACTTTCTACATTAGACCCTTCCTAACCTCTTCAAAGTTATCTTGTATCTCCTTTACCTGTGTTTGTATATATCTATATGAAAGCACATGTTGTGTGCTCCATTAGTATATAAACTCCTTGAGGGCAAGGACTATGCTTTTGCATCTGGCATATAGAAGAATCAAGTTCCAATATGTGATTGCAGATTGATTGATGTATGATTTCATCAAAGTGAGTATCCTCTCTGTAATGTCTAATTATCCCATTTACACAGGTTTGTCCTGTATGTTTCTTGTTTGTTTCCTTACAATAATCCTACATAAAGAACCTTCCCAAGATCTGGATGACTTCATGAAGTTCAGGGGTTTTTAATGTTTTTGTACCATGGACCTTTTGTCAATCCGTACAGCCTATCAACCAGTGCTAAGATAATTATTCTTAAATGAACAAAATAAATTGAGTGGAGCTATGAAAAAAAACCAATTTTATTAAAGTATATTATCAAAATATATATATATATTTTAATAATTTATTTATTTATTTAACTTTTTACATTCATTTTCACAAAATTTTGGGTTTCAAATTTTTTCCCCCTTTTATCCCCTCCCCCCCAATACCCCAAGCAATCTAATTTTCCCTATCTCCAATCTGCCCTCTCTTCTGTCATCCCTCCCTTCTCTTGTCTCCATCTTCTCTTTTCTCCTGTAGGGCCAGATGACTTTCTATTCCTCATTAACTGTATGTCTTCTTTTCTAGTAGCAACACAAAACTAAACAGTTGTTCCTAAAACTTTTAGTTCCAAATTCTCCTCATCCCTCCCTCCCCACCCATTCCCTTTGGGAAGGCAGGCAATTCAATATAGGCCATATCTGTGTAGTTTTGCAAATGACTTCCCTGATAGTCGTGTTGTGTAAGACTAACTGAATTACCCTCCATCCTATCCTGCCCCTCATTGTTTCTCTTCTGTCTTCTTGCAAGCAGCTAGAAAGAAACAATTCCAGTACTGTGGAAATACAATCAGGATAACTCAAGATCTAGCAGCTTCTACATTAAGGGATCGAAGGGCCTGGAATAGGATATTCCAGAAGTCAAAGGAACTAGGACTCAAACCAAGAATCACCTACCCAGCTAAACTGAGTATAATACTTCAGGGGAAAATATGGTCTTTCAATGAAACAGAGGACTTTCAAGCATTCTTGATGAAAAGACCAGAGCTGAAAAGAAAATTTGACTTTCAAATACAGGAATGAGCAGAAGCATGAAAAAGTAAACAGCAAAGAGAAGTCTCAAGGGACTTACCAGAAGTGAACTGTTTACATTCCCACATGGAAAGACAATATTTGTAATTCTTAAAACTTTTCAGTATCTGGGTAGTTGGTGGGATCACACACACACATGTACACGCATGCACGCACACACATACACACATGCACACACACACAAAGACAGAGAGCACAGATTGAATTGAATAGGATGGGACCATATCTTAAAAGAAATTAAGGTGAATGCTGAGAGAGAAATGTAGTGGGAGGAAAGAGGGTGAAATGGAATGGGGTTAATTATATGTCATTTAAGAGGCAAGTAGGAGACTTTTTAGTGGAGGGAAAAAGAGGAGAGCTGAGAAAAAAAAAAACAAGAAGTTTACCCTCATCACATTTGACTAAAGGAAGGAATAAAATGCACACTCATTTTGGTATGAAAACCTATCTTACAGTATAGGAAAGTGGGGGAGAAGGAGATAAGCAAGGGGGGGGATGATGGAAGGGAGGGCAAAGGGAGGAGGGAGCTATTTGAAGTCAACACTTGGGGAGGGACAGGATCAAAATATATTTTTTAAATGACACAAGTTCATGGATCCCATGTTAAGAACCTTGATTTAGGACTTTTTTGTGTGTGTGTCAGTGTAATAGTAAAGATGTCTATTTTATTCTTCCTCTCTCTCTCTCTCTCTGTATGTGTGTGTGTCTCTATATATATCTATATATACACATATATTTCCAATAATATTTCTATATATTAGCCCTTTGGCCATTTTTTTACAACAAACTATTGCTGGCTACATATTGCAGCTGTTAGGGTTGAAAACTCCTGTGAGGGACAGTTGTTCAAGGAATAGGCAACATTATTGTTGTTCAGTCATTTTCCAGTAGTGTTTAACTCTTCATGACCTCATTTGGTGTTTTCTTGGCAAAGACACTAGAATGATTTATCCTTACCTCCCTAGCTCATTTTACAGATGAGGAACTGAGGCAGGCAGGGTAAAGTGACTTGCCCAGGGTCACACAGCTAGTAAGTGTCTGAGGCCAGATTTGAACTCAGGAAGATCAGTGTTCCTGACTTTAGGACCAGCACTCTATCCGCTGTGCCATCTAGCTCCTGCAAATGTTTTATTATATATATATATATATATATATATATATATATATATATATATATATATATACACACACACACACACACACACATATACACAATATACAAATGTATAAAATATGTTTTATTGTTTTTATTTGCTGTTAAATATTTTCCCTTTACATTTTAATTTCTATAATTTTAATTGCTCATTTATTTCTATAGATGAGAAAACATAGGACCAGAGAGATTAAGGGTCTCAGGTTCAAAGATAGTAGGCAGCACAATTAGAATTTGAATCCTCTTATACCAAGTAAAATATTCTTCTTCCTATAATACTTAAAGAGATTCCTCTTAGTGAAATATCACAAGAACAAGGCACAAAAATTAAAACAATTGTGTACCTCTGGCAAAGGAACTTAAGTAAATACTAAAAATAAAGAGAAAATCCAGTTATCTTGAGTGTTCTGGAAGTTTTGCACACAATATAGTTGGACAATTTAAAGAACTGGGATCATTGACATGCTGGTATCAGCTTATTGGATACATATCACTCTTACCCAAAGAGTTCCATCCAAAGGTTAGATTACTCTAATGTGCTACCAGGATAATAGATTCTGTGCTGCTTGATACATTAAATTCAGATTAATTGAGGAAAAAAGGATGCATACATCACCAACTACTGCTATGCATTTCCACACCATCATCAGGTTATTAAACTACTTCAGACTCTTTTGAAGCCTACCAGACAATTACACCTCATTACACTCAGGAGAATAGTAAAATAATGACTCATGAATCATTAAAAAGGATGACAGATGGAAGAAATAAAATATATAGATACTTGAGAAAAATCTCGCTCTTGTCATGCAATGAGTTAGTAGGAAATACTGGGAATAAAACTGATTTCTCCTAAATTTCTCTCCTTTGCTAGGTAAATGAAAGTCACATGCCCCTTCCACATAGTTCCCTAATTAATTGTTCAATTTTCATTTTGCACTTTTCACGATTATTTGGTGGTATGGAAAATTCCAGTCTCCATTTATTTTTTTCAGTATTGTAGGTTCTTTTAACTATTGTGGCTCTGCTATCACAGATTCTGCTCAATTTCAGGACATGTATTTTCTTCATTAATCTACTTTACAAAAATCATTTTAAGTAAATTTCCAGTTGTTAGGATACATAAAGCATATCTTGTAAGTTCCACTAGGGCAAGGACTATCTTGAACTTCTTTTTGTATCCACAGTGCTTGGCACATTTTCTGTTGTTCAGTTGTTTTCAGTCATGTCTGACTCTTTGTGACCCTATCTGGGGTTTTCTTGGCAAAGAAACTGAAGTGGTTTGCCATTTCTCTTCTCTACCTCATTTTACATTTGAGGAAATTGAGGCAAACAGGGTTAAGTGACCTGCCTAGGGTCACTCAGCTAATGGGGTCAGATTTGAATTCAAGATGAGTCTTCCTGATTCCATTCCCACTACTCTATCCATGGCACCACCTTATTGCCCTGCCTGGCACATGGTAGGCATTAAATAAATATTGATTGAATGATGACTAGTTGTTAAGCACTTACTGTGGGTCACGCACTATATTTAGCACTGGAAACACAAATAAGAGGGGGAAAAGGGACAGCCTCTACCATCAAGAAGTTTCCATTCTAAAGGACAAAGACATTGTAAATGAGAGATGAAAAGGGAGAAAGAAAATGTACCTGAGCATGGGCATGGTGAAGCTCAGAGAGTCAAGAGAAGAGGTGAGAGAGAGTGAAGGAGTTACGTAGGCTAGATGAGGCTTGTCTCAAAAATGGCAATTCTGGGAGGAACTCATGAACTGGAGAAATGAGGCAATTATGTAGATCTTGTACTATTTTGTATATTTCACTACATTATGAGATGGACACAGACACCAAAGTTGACTCTCAAAAGCTGCTAAAAGATTTAGGATAATTAATTGTTAGAAACTCTTAGCTTACATTTGAAGTATAATTTTGTTTGTTTTAAAGATAAATTTGTCCATGCTATGCTTTGTGTCAAGTACCATTAATGATCAGATTTCCTGTCATTTATTGTTAAGTTCCACATTGTTGGTGAATAAACAATGCTTTCCAAATCTGCCAGCATCAATAAGCCTTAAGTAGAACTTACGTAGGTGTTCCCTCTGAGTTTTGCCAAAGGCCTCAGCCTAGTTCCAAAGAGATAAATACATACATGCAATGGGGGGGAAAAGAAGAAAAAGTTATTCAGTGTTTCCACATTAATTGTTAGCATCATTTTTGAAATTGCCAAGGGTGCTAATTAGCACTAATTACAGAAATAACTTCTGGTAATGTTGTGATACCCTCCTTGTAGAAGCTGGATTGTATCCAGTAACATATTTAAGCTTGTGAGTTTTAGTAATATAATGAACAGTTGCCAGACCACACCTGTAAATTTCTTCTATGGCATATTTCTATCTTATTTAAATTACCCAGCCTTCAGGCAGGAACTTTACCTATGCCACCAGTAATGTTATACCATCTTCTCTCAATAAATAATAAACCATAACAAATTGAACTTATTAATTACCTAATCAACCTGGAAAGAGTGACCTAGAATTTAAAATTAGTATCTTTGAGGATTAATCCAGGAGTCATCAAATTTGCATATCACTTGTTTTATTTTTGAATATTCCCAACACTCCCCCAAAAAATGGAAGAACAGATTCATGCCATCAGTTAGGTATGTTGCATATGGACTAATCACTTGGTTACATGGGAAACAATTTAAATATTATTTAAAAGCAAAGGTGCATTGGTATAGAGTTAAGGCCTCTGGAGATTTAGATTTGGCCTCAGTAAATATGCATAATACTAGGAATAAGACTCAGTTTCTATGTGTTTTATTTAAATAATTGTAGCCTATATATGTATATATACATATATATCATATATATATGCATTTAAATTTTATTTTTATCTTCAATTGCAAATTCTCTTCCTCCCATCGCAACTGAGAAGACAAGAAATACTATATCCACTACACATAGGAATTAAGGCAAAACATATTTCTGCATTAGTCATATTCCAAAAAATAATTAAAAAGAAAGATAAATGAATAAAAATATGCTTCAATCTGCACTGAGTCCCTCAATTGACTCTTTGGAGATGGATAACATTTTTCATCATGAGTTCTTTAAAACTGTGATGGATCATTGTGTTGATCAGGCTTACTAAGTGTTTTGCAGTTGATTATCATCAAAATATTCCTTTTACCGTGTAGAATTTTCTCCTGGTTTTGTTCACTTTACTTTTCATCAATTCTTATGTCTTCCCAGGTTCTCTGAAACCATTCCCTTCATCATTTCTTACAGTACAATAATATTTTATCAAAACCATATTCTATAACTTATTCATTCCCCAAGTGATGGGTAGCCTTAATCTTTTTGCCATCATAAAAAGAGCTGCTCTAAATATTTTTGAATATGTGAGTCCTTTTCTTTTTCCTTTGATCTTCTTGAGGTACAAACATATTATCAATATTTCTGGGTCCAAAAGTATACATAGATTTATATCTCTTTGGGCATGGTCAAATTTTTCTCCAAAAAAATTAAGCTAGTTCACAGTTCCACCAATAGTGCATTAACTCACTGACTTTCCCACATTTCCTCTAGCATTTGTCGATCTTTTTGGTCAAGTTAGCCAATCTGATAGGCGTGAGGTGGTATCTCAGGGTTGTTAATCTGCATTTCTCTCCATTTTTATATGACTGTTGATAGCTTTGATTTCTTCTTCTGAAAACATTCTGTTGGTATTCTTTGGCCATTTATTAATTAGAAAACAGTTCCTATTTTTTATAAATTTGGCTCAGTTAGTGAGACATTCATCACTTATTAATCCCTCCCCCATCCCTCTATGCTGTTGTGCTTTCTTTCTAATTTTGGCTGCATGGATTGGTTTGTGCAAAACTTTTTAAATTTTATGCAATAGATATTATCCATTTTACCAGTCATGATCCTCTCAGTCTCTTGTGTAGTCATGAACTCTGATATGCTCCACATCTAATAGGATAGGATCTCTCTGATAGGATGTATGGATCTTCTTTGTTCCTTCCAAGTTGCTTATGATTTCACCCTTCATGGCTAAATCATGTGCTCATTTTGAGCTTATCTTAATAGATGAAGTGAGATATATGTCTATGCCTAGTTTTTTTTCCAGACTACCTTCCAGTTACCTGTAATGGTAATTTAAATGGGAAGATCTTTCCCATTCATTTATATGCCCACATGACCTTCATGGGTCACATGGAGCATATGGCGGGAGGAGCTTGCTGAACTGGTGGAACAGGAAGAGGCAGAACTAGAATAGAGGTTAGAGGAATTGATCAGACAACGGTGAGAACTGAAGGTTGCAGGCAAGCCCACAGCTTGCTCTGAGTGAGAGAAGGGCATTTTGTTTAAGGAAAGCCTGTTTGTGATTTGTTTAATGGAGCTGGTTTGTGGGAAGCCTAGCAGGGGTAAGGCTTGGGGATGGTGCTGTTCTCTGCATTGTTATTATGTATAGATTTTTGTTACTATGATGGATTTGGCTTTCTGGTGTCGGAATAAATGTTTTGGTTCTGTTTTCCATGTGGAGAACCTGTGGCATTTTGAAATTCAGAATTGCACCTGCATATTCTTGGTTGCTTAGATGCTATGAATATTGCATTGCTGCTACATCACCCCAACAGTTTTTGTCATTTACTGAGTTCTTGCCCCAATAGCTAAAATCTGGGTTTATCAAATGTTAGTCTTCTGTACTCATTTGCTTCTTTACATAGTGTACCTAATCTATTCCAGTGATCTATAGTTTTAAATTTGCTATCTTCCTTCACATTATTTTTCACTGATTTCCTTTATAATATTGACCTTCTGTTCTCCCAGATGAATTTTGTTATTATTTTTTCTACCTTTATAATTATTTGGTATGGCACCGAGTAAGAAAATTAATTTAAGTAGTACTGATATTTTTATTGTATTGACTATATTATATATATATATATATATATATATATACTCATGCATAGTCAATACATATTGACTATGCATGAGTAATTAATATATCTCCAATTGTTTAGATCTATCTTTATTTGTATGAAGAGCATTTTGTAATTATGTTCATATATATCCTGTGTATATCTTGGCAAGTAGACTTCCAGGTGTTTTATATTATCTGTCATTATTTTAAATGGAATTTCTTTTACTATCATTTCCTGCGGCATTTTCTTGATAATACACTGATGATTTGTGTGGGTTTATTTTATATTGTGCAACTTTGCTAAAGTTGTTAATTGTTTCAACCATTTTTTCACATGACTCTCTAGGATTCTCTAATTAGATTAATCTAATTAATCTTTAAAAAGGTGGTAGTTTTATTCTCTCTCATTGCCTATTCTTATTCCCCCAATTTTTTTCCTAATCAATGCTATGGCTAGAATTTCTAAAACAATGTGGTGAAATTGGTGAAATTGTGGTGAGTGATGAAAATGGACATTTATGCTTCATACTTGATCTAACTGGGATAATGCTTCACATAATACTTCCTTTTGTTTTAATATACACACTACTTTTTATTTTAAGAAAAAACTCCATTTATTCCTATGTGCTTTATTGTTTTTAACTGGAATGGGTATTATATATTGCCAAAAGCTTTTTCTGAATCTATTGATACAAGTGTAAACATATATCTATATCTGTGTATGTGATAGAAGAAATTTAGTAGGACTCCTACTTTACTTTTTGTTTCAAATGGTTTATATAATGTTGGAAATAATCACTCTGTAAATGTATGGGAGGATTCATTTATACTTCCATTTGTTCTTGGGTCGATTCTGCGATGGGTCCAGTCACTGCCCTCCTGGTCTGTACTCTGGTCTTTACTCAAGCATAGCCCTTGCTATGATAGCAACCAATCCTCTCTACACTGGAAATGTGACCCAGAACCAGGTAATGGGTGACTGAGTTGCCAAATGACATTTGATTCTGTGCCCAATGCTAGCACAAGGGCCCCCTGATATCTCTTTCAGACCAACTGTTCAGTGGTTTTCCTGTCCCTTTGTTTTGGATGTGCCATATGATGCTATTGCTGCCATAACCATGGCCCGCAACTTGGGCTTCATCTAATACATCAATTCCTGGCTAGCCTTCATCCCAGTGTCCACAGACCTCTCTTTCTTCCCTCCCAAACTGCCCTGGGCTAGAAAAAAAATTACTTATTTGACATTTTATTGGTTATTCCACTAAGAATTTGGTTTGACACACTTTTAAAAGATGTTTAATGGGTTATATTGAGAAAAATAGGCAGAAATGTTCACTTCATCCCACCATCCTGCTTTTCGCTTAGACTCCAGATATATAATTAACAAATTGTTTGCTCCAACACCAATATTGTTTTCAATAAATATGAATATTCAATACTTCTTCTAGTAACAAACTATTGTTAACTTAGAAGGATGTAAGCTTCCTGAAAACATACCTTGAAGATGGTGAATCCACATTTCTTTTTAAAATGCCCATGTCAAGATAAAAAACAACTTTTCAAAATGTATTGCTATGACCAAGAAAACTTTAGCTGAACTGATTATATAAAAGAATAATAGAAATATTGAATTTTTGATGCCATCTAGTTGTTACCATAAATATAAAACGGAGATTTTTAAAATTTTATGTTAGCATAATTAACTGATTTTGTTCAGTAGGTCAACTTATAAGTAAGTCAAATGATGACTATTTTATATTGTATACATAAACCTTTACAAAAATCAGAATTCTCTCTCTTTACAGCAGTTCATTCTGTATGATAGTTCCAGCATACTCTCCAGGTATGTACATATTGATAATGAGGTTGATACACACATTGCCAGTTAGCTCAGTGCTTGGGAAGCTCTAAAGAAAAGTATGGGAAAATAAAGGTATTAAACTGACTACCAAACTGAAGGTCTACAGAGCTGTAATGCTCACCTCATTGTGGTATGAATGTGAAACCTGGACAGTATACCAGCATCATGACAGGAAACTGAATCGCTTCCATTTGAATTGTCTTAGAAAGATTCTGAGGATCACCTGGCAGGAGAAGATACCAGACACTGAGGTCCTTTCTCAAACTAAACTGCCAAGCATCCAAACGATGCCTCAGGGAGCTCACCTTGGATGCACTGGCCACGTTAACTGAATGCAAAGTATACACTTGCAAGAAGATTATTTTATGGAGAACTCATACATGGCAAGCATTGACATAGTGGTAAGAGGAAGCAAGGCAAGGACCCTCAAGGTCTCACTTAAGAATTTTGGCATTGTGTGGCATGGGAGACACTGGCACAGGACCACTCAGTGGCATGCCCACTTCAGAGAAGGTGCTGTGCTCTATGAGCAAAGCAGAAATGAAACATTCAAAGGAAAGACAGAATGCACAGATTTAGAGAATCCACCGTGGCTGTGCCCATGGACCATACGTGCCCAATCTGTGTTAAAGCATTCTGATCTCATGTTGGTCTGATCAGCCATAGTCAGACACACTGAAACTGTCCTCCAGCATAGTGATGTCATTTTGGTCCTCTTTGAGAAGAAAGGACAACAACCAATCTTGTTCTTTTTATGCTAACACATTTTGTTGATTAAGTTCAAAAGAAAAAAATTCTAAAAATACATCTTACTTATATTACAAGATTTTTCTCTTTCAATCATTTTAGAATCAATTTAACTTTTATCTTCCCTAAATCTACTAGTGCTTGGAAAGAATACTAAGTAAGACAGTTGTGTAAAGGGGAAAAAAGCACAACCACTTTCATTTTTGTTTATGAATTATCAAAGAATCAAAATCATAAGGCACTCGAATGAGGTGGCCTACAAAATTTTTCATAATTTCTCATCACCTACAGACAGAACCATACCCAATCTCTATCTCACAAGTAGGTTTTTTTTTTAAATTTTATCTGTAAAGATTCCTAGGAAGGAAAATCTATAACCTCTTTCCTTCTGTGCCTAAACCTGTCCTCTCAATCCATCACATTTTCAATGTCCTTGACGTCACCTGATCATGTCCTTTGTTCACTGTACAAAGACTAAGTATTACTGTTGAGAGAGAATCAGTCCAGCATATTGGATGGAGATCCAGAATCAGGAAGATCTGGGTTCACACACACACACACACACACACACACACACTCACACTTCACACATATGCATACATACACATACATACATGTATATTTATACATACACACAAGTATATGTATTTATATATACTCAGAAGTGAGAGGGAGAGTCAGTGAAAACAGTTGAGTCAGGAGATACAGCACGTTGTTTTAGGAACATGAAGGAGGGTAATATCACTGAATTATAGAAAAAAAAATATATATGTTTGTATAATTTTGTTCAGTTGTTTTAGTTGTGTCTGAATCTTTGTGACCCCATCTTGAATTTTTGTTGGCAAAGATACTAGAATATTTTGTCCTTTCCGTCTCCAACTCCTTTTACAGATAAAGAACTGAGGCAAACAGAATTAAGGGACTTCCTTACCTCCACATAGCTCATAAGTATGTGAGACTAGATTTGAACTCATAAGGATGAGTCTCACTGATTTGAAGACCAACGTTTTATCCACTGTGCCACCTGCGTGTCTGTTTGTACGTAGCTGTTTGGATATTGTATTCCCCATTAGCTTGTTAGCACCTTGAAATCAGATAAAGTTTTTACCTTTCTTTTTAACCCTGGAATTTTAGCATAGTGCCTGGCAAATATTAGGCTTAATAAAATGCTTGTTGATTTGACTCGACTTATCTTTGTGCCCCAGGCAACTTTGTCATACTAGAAGTTGCAGTTGCTGATTTACATTGATAGAGGGACTTTCTACTGAGTGGGAGTCCCTATGATAATGAGTTTATAGGGTGGGACCAAATGAAAAAGAGAAGCAAAATATTAAGCAACTAAACATATTAAGAGCAAAATATTAAGTAACTAAATATATTAAGAGCTGACCAATTATGTGACACACCTAGATAACTACAGTGTCTTTGTCACAATTAAAAAAATGAATTGTACAGATCATGTCTTTTGGTCACTGTGTAAAAATATTGGACAAAGCATCTTCTATTATATTTATACATTTTTTCCCCCATTTCACTTTAATCCCCAAATGAGGAGTTTCATATTCTCTCTCTCTGTCTCTCTCGCTTTCTCTCTCTCTCCATACATAGGCACATATGTGTATATATTATATATGTGTGTATATATGTGTATGTACATATATATTAGTGTACACACATACACACACATACATATATATATATATATAAATTTTGAATTCTAATCATTTAAATTTTGGTAATTCCTGAACTGTCGAATATGGTAGGGGCTGAAAGGTCTATACTACCTAGCATGGCATGGATTTTAGAAGTGAAAAGGTGCTTGGAGATAAGCTAGACCAACTTACTCATTTTTACAGGTGAGAAAGATAGTGCCCATAAAGGTGAACTGATTTGCCTGGGGCCATGCATATAGCACAAAGCAGAATTACATACAAAGCCTGTTTCTTTGGATTTCAAAGCTACTGTACCTCACAGACTCTTCTGTGCAAAGCAAAAGCAGGAGGGTTCTTTCACCCTGCCCCCCACCTTCCTGCCCTTCTTTAATGTATTTGTTACCAAATTAACATAGAATATTTGTTTTCCAGATCTTTCATGCCAGCGCAAAGGAAGAGGGGATGGTTTTTTTTGCTTATTACCTTCAGTCAGGTCTGCCTCTCCTGCTGTTTTGGAAAAGTAAAGACAAAGTGTCTTTCACTGTTGGTGCTTTTGTGGTGTCAGTGATAGGAATCTGGCTTCTGTAAGGGGAAAAAAGCCAAAGAAATGCATTGTGGTTTTCCTAAGGCATAGATTCCAGAATCTGCTATTGTAAATATATAGCTAGCATTTATTTGGTGCTTTTATGTTTGCAAAAGTCTTTATCTGTGTTATCCAGATTGAAGCAGCACCTCAGATCTATAAGAATGAACCACAATAAATAAGGTTATCATTATGAGTAATGGCAAAGAGAATCTTCATTTATCTTACAATTAAGAAAAAATTAAAACAAATGTTGTTCAGTCATTTCCAATCTTTGAGACCCTATCTGGGGTTTTCCTGGCAAAAATACTGGAGTGATTTGGCATTTCCTTCTCCAGGTCATTTTACAAGTGAAGAAACAGATAAATAGGGTCAGGTGACTTACCCAGGGTCACACAGCTACCAAGTATCTGAGGTCAGATTTGAACTCAGGAAGTTAAGTCTCCCTGACCCTGGGATCTATCCACTGGACCACCTAGCTGCCTTATAAAACAAATATAAACAACTATAAAATACGAGCTTTTTGAAATATGAACCTCAAAATAGGATTGGAAATTTATAGAGTTCATAATAAGTTAATTCAACAAGTACCTACCATATGTCGGACACTGTGCTATAATGCAAATTGATAATCATAGTTTAAATCACATTTTCTTTTCAAGTAGTTTAGTTTTAGTCATGTCAAAAGGGAAATTATTCTCTTTTTCTTGTTCCATTTTGATGGTAATTTGGATTATTCTTAGCAAAGTGCTTTTTTACTAGCTCACAGTTGATTTTTTCACTTTGTGCTACTTCATTTTTTTCCATTCATTTTTTTTCCTGTCAGTTTAGAACTCATTGGAAACTAACTACATCACTTTTCTTTGTGTTCCTGCCTGCATACTACTTGAGGGAAATAAAAACAAAAATGATACAGCCTGGAGCATTGGATTCCAAATCTATGATATGCCACATACAATTATAAGTAATTTAAACAGGCATTAAAGCAAATTCATAAAGATGAAGTTGTGTTTTTAAGCTGATATTCCATTCATAGAAGTGAAAGAAGATTTCTACCCAACCTTGGACACACATACACTCTTAGGGAATGTGTTATCCCTCTTGGATTTCTTTGTATACATAACCAAAAGCAATAAAAGATGAATTAAATTACTAAATAAATATAACTGTATGAAAACCTGAACTAATCATTTTTGTAATATTTTCTATATAGGTGTGCCCTAAAATCCAGTTTAAAATCATTTTTGCTGAAAGAGATAGAGATATCAGATCTTTGGGAGAAAGAATTCCAGATATGTGAAAAGAGATAGACTGACTTTGGAAGCCATAGACATATAGGAGAAAGTCAGCCCTTTGACATGTTTATATCTCCATTTTGCCTCCCTAGAGACTTTGGAAATGTCCTGTTGGGTGAGATTAGGCCCTCTCTCATGATTAATTAGATTTTATCTACCACATAGAAAGTTCATTCATTTTTTTCCTGTCTTTTCTCAAGATTTCAAATCTATAAAACTCTGATTTCTGTTTGCTGTCTGCTTGGATGAGTTAACTCACTATTCACTGTTTGGGTGGGTCTTTTGGGTATCCACTGTTTAGTGTGAAGTACAAAATTTGGTGTGGATAGTACCATCTCCCCCTCTCATCATGAGGGATCATAGAAGCAGCTTTTTGTTTGAAGTCATTGTATTCCTGGACCAGAAATATTTAGGGAGCAGATAGATATAACAATAATGTGGAATCCTTTGAGAGATGATAGTACTCCAAGGGCTTGTCTGACCTACCTAACCCTTAGCTATCTCACTAACTCTCTTCTCCTCAAAGACCATCCCTATGGAAGTTGATCTTTGTTCAATAGTTCAGGGAAGGCACATTCTCATACATTTGAACATAAATATTTAGACCATACACATGTTATATGGAACATATTCCCCTTACCAGCAGAAAGAATGAAAATGAAAAAATATGATGTGTAATAGACTGAAGAGGTTTAATAGATAGATTGTTGGCCTCAAAATTGGGAAGATTTGGGTTCAAATCCTTTTTCTGATTGTGTGATGTGATCATATGTCTCTTACCCTCTCAGTGTACCAAACTATAACTTGCAAAACATTTGCAATTGTACAATGGGTTTTGATGGGAGTTTCACAAAGAGAAATATCCTTAGTTGAAATCCTCTAGGTGCTCTTGCTTACAGAAGGGATTGGGATTGATTATATCATCTCACAATATTTGAGAGTTTCTTATGCTTGACAGCTAGATTCATAAGTACTAAAAAGATTTTAGCCTTAGTATCCACAAAAGAAAAACAATGGGGTATATGCTAGAAGAGAGCACCATTAGGTCATTTAGAACAAATTGAATGGGTAGACTCAAAGCGCAGTCATTATAATTATCAATTTCTCCAATGAAGTGCCCTAGAGTTGTGAAATTGATCCTCTGGTGTTGAACTTATTTTTTTTTAAATCAATGACTTGAAAATATAGAAGCTATTCTTATCAAATATTAAAAAATTTTAAATATCTGATAATGGTTAAATTTTAAACAGAAATGCATTTGCAAAGATGGGTCCTGAGGGACCCACAGAGCATGAGGAAATACCCATCTTGAAATATGCCGATCTTGCATCCTTGCCATTCTTGTCCATGTTCTTCAATAGATTCTGCACTCAACTTGTTTGCAACCCCTTCCTGTATTCTTATATATTGTTGTTTTTAATTTCTTGGATAGCAATGGAATACTAAGGCTGTCTATACACTATGCCTTGTCTAGCATGACATGACCAGCCTGCCTCATTTTCTTATCATGTATTTGCCAAATGATGTCCTTTAAATCTAATTCATCATCTCTCTCCATTGTCTTTTGATCCACCTTCAGTTCTGTTCACCAGGAAACTCTGGGATTCTAAGATTGGTGAATATATAGCAATCCTAAGCAAGCAAACATTTAAATTGAAAAGATGTGTCATTTCACTTAGAAGACTCATTATTAGTACATTGAACAATAGTTAAAGCATTATTTCATCATCATGTCAAAAAAGAATGGTAGTCAGTCTTGTGTAACTGCTTTCCACTTCAAATGATAAGAGTAGATTGGAGAAAAGGGGAACAGAGGGTATAGGAATCAAACAATTTTTAGGTTATCTACAAATTGTAACTCATATAGATAGAACAAGATTTATGATTTCATTGAAATGAGCAATTTGTCTTGCAGGAGTTCTTTTACTAAAGTAGTTTAGTACCTTCTCTATATTTTATAGTCTCAGAGAGTGGTCTGAGGTTCTGTGACCTGCCCGGTATCACACAGCATGAAGGTGGCAAAGGTGGAACTTGGACCGTTGTCTTCCTAGCTTGAAGTCCAGCTCTCTGTTCACTACTCAACAATCCCTTTTACCTCTTTCCCTCTCTGTCTCCCTTCCCCCTAGACACATACACATGTGTACACATACAAATATACCTGTATATATGTTTAAAACTTAAATACACTAATAAGTAAGATTTTCATTTGTTAAAGGAAATTATGTAACTCAATACGTTCTTTTTTCCTTAGTTGCTATGAAACTTAGAGATAATTTCAGTGTTTAATTGTAGTAATCAAGCTCTTTTAGGTGTCTGGGAATATCTACTCACTCTACCTTCTTCGAATGTTTCTGTTCTTATATTCTATCTTAATTACTGTATTTTGAATTTTATTTAATCTTGTATTTTGGTAAGGATTGCATGAGTAATATTTTTAAAGAACAAGGTTTGGGGAATGGGGATTAATGTGGATTAACAAATCCTTTGGGATCAGGGTCTCTTTTTGTTTTGTCTTTGTATCACTAACAACAATGTACACACACGCAGAAGTTAATAAATGTGTGATATCGTTTATTAAATTGGGTTGAATGCAAGGTTAGATATAAAAGGAACTGCTCGATTAGGGATCACCCTGAAAGCCAGGCCACAGACATGCTTATCAGGACAATCATCTCAAATGAGAAAATAAGTGCTCTATTTGGATGGAGGAAAATTTGTACAAGATGCTGTAATTCCATTAAAAATGTGATGAAAAGAGAAAGGAAAGACACACAGAATATCTTAATTTAGATTACATTTTACACAACTGCTTTCTAGACTATTTAGATAATCAAAGAGGCAGGTCAAGGACAATATTAATATATACAACTTTTTTTTTAATGTCAAGTCCTATGAGTCAAAAGGAGTATGTTTGGAAGGTAGAATAAACAGAAATAGATAGGGGAAGTTTGTGTTGAATAAGTCATTGCTATCATCTATCATCTTCCTTCCTTCCTCTTTCCCTTGTTCCCTTCCTTCCTTTCTTCCATCCCTTCTTCCTTTTCTCTTTCTACATACACACACACACACACACACAAACACTCACACATATACACGTATATACTTTTTCTCTTTGTCAATCTCTCTTTTTATCTGTATTCCTCTCTCTGTTTCATCTCATCTCTCCTCTCTCTCTCTCTCTCTCTTTCTCTCTCTCTCTCTCTCTCTCTCTCTCTCTCTCTCTCTCAGTGTGTGTATAATAAACATGTTTGTATATACACACATTATGGCATTCCAAAAGTCTTAGTACAGTTTTAAACTATATGTGTATATATGTATACATACATATATGTATATATAAAATTTTGAAATGCTATGTTTGTATACATAAATAAACATATATCTGATATGTGTGTACATATCTATATATACACACATACATACATATGCATAGATATATACACACATATATACATGCATTCATATATATGTATATGTGGCCTACATTAAGCAATTCATGCTTATTTTCTAAATAATTTAGGCCTACTCTCTGGTCAGTAGGGGGACATCACCCTTATTCAGTAGCTTGTATACCATTAAACATAATGGATTTTTAAAAGATCTCTTTCTATAGAAAGGAAATGATCTGTCAGTGAATGTTCCATGACTACTAAATGAGCCCCTTTTCTACTTAGCCCTGAAAAAGAGTCATTTGGAAAAGGAAATGTAGGCAATGCAGGCAATTTTGCCATAAAGTGGTACCCAGATGAGCTGCTTGCCATACTGTGATTTTGTGTATCATTGAGGTGTATTAGTGCTAAGAAGTGCGTGCAGCCATTAGCACTTAAGCCCAAGGCCTGTGATACAATGACCATAATTAGAGCTGACTCTGCACATTTTGGATTTAGAAATTTTGGTCAAGGCTTTTCATTCACATGTAAATAATAGGCATTTTATTCAAACAAAAACTTGCATTGTGGAGCTGTTACTCTAATGGATATACCACAGAGTGCTGGAGACATATGGAGCTTGTAATCTCTTGAAATTCAAGAGGCAATGATAAAACTTGTTCTTGATACTGCTAGTGAGAATAGATGAGGGACAAGGGGGGAAAGAAGACTTGTGAAATTCAGAAAGCCTGTTGTCCCTGGTAGTTGAAGCAAAAGTATAGACCATATAAAGATATCCATAGCATTTTAGAACGGAAGGAACGTTAAAGACAATTTTATGGATTAGGAAACTGAGACCCAAAGTGACTGAGTTCATTAACTAAACCCATTGATCTTTTCACTGAAACATACGATTTATAGCTTTGTGTTCTTAAACATTTACATGCATTGTGTACAGGAATAATTTTTTGTTTAACACTAGGAGAAAAAAAGAGGACCTTTTAGAAATCATTCTACTTATAGAAATATGGAAGAAACTGATATTACAGAATGAGAGAAAACTTTCTAAGTTCCTAGGGAAAATAATAACAGTATGTTAATAAATGAATTTGGCAAAGACTTTAGATGTTATCTTATTATTGAAATTATAGCCAAGCTCCACCATGAATGAATGAGTACAGTAATTTTAAATACACAGGCATGTATACACACACACACTATATATATATATATATATATATATATATATATATATATATATATAAAAATAAGTAAAATAGTTATTAATTTTTCTCCTTTAGCTTTAAGTTGAAACAATCCTACCTTAAGGATAATGTTGACTCCCCTATCACAAAAGATATTGAGAGTAAAATTGGATGATCCGTTGTCAAAGATCTTGTCAAAGAGATTCATGCTTCATGATACTATTTTCCAAAGATTAACTGCTTAATCAGAGTAGTGTAAATAGCAATTGTTTCTATTTTCACCAGAAACCCTGAGTGTGTTTATTTGTCTTTTTGTTTCATTTTGGTTTTTTTGTTTTTATTTGTTTTACTGGGTAAAAGAGGCCGTTCTTTTCCTCATTTCTTACCTAACCTTAATCACTGAATGGGCATTGCTACAGTTAAACTGAGATCTGGGAAAGACCTCACCTTAGAAATGCCAAGGTTTTCCAGTTAATCTGGGGTGCTCTTGATCTGTATCTTGCTACTGGACCCAGATGATTTTGGAGGAGAGAGTGAGGCTGGTTACTTTGCACACACCTCCCTCATTTAAATCCAATTCATTTGTAAGTCATGGCATCACCTTCTTGTAAAATTCCATTGTGCTTATTCTTTGTTAACTATTTTTAAAAAGAAAATAAAAATTCCAAAATGGAAATGGAGAGAGGGGGGTGAGTATGCTGCAAAACATTTTCTACAAAGAATTTCATAGAAATGTTATCATCATAGAGACATAGGGAAAGAAAGTTTGGTGGTCCTGCAAGTGAAAGTAAGTGATGTAACTGATGGAAGCTGATGGGCTCCATTTAGATCAACACAATGGCAAAAGAATATCCAGAAGACTCCAGTAAATTACAAAGATGCCCTATGTATGATTTCTGGGAAGATTTGAACAAGAATCCTACTGCATTAGAAGATACGAATGTTGTAATTTAAACCACCAGAGGGCATATCTATTTACTGAGATCACCTGGCTGAGAATGGGATGATAGTTTGATTTTTTTTTAACCTTTTGAAGATTATAAATTATTTATAAGAAATATTTCAATGTAAGATAAAGAAAAGATATATAACAATTAAATTCTACCTACTTCTAAGACGGGAATTACAAAAATCAATATTTTGTTTAAAAGACAGAACATGTTATGATGGTAAGGAAACCAACATAAAGAAAAGTTTGTATCCTTATTTTTTTTTATTTCTAATTTTTCAAAGAACAAGAGCACACCAATATTTCGGTTGCAATGGCATATTTATACCTGAAGAATTTCAAAATCTCAGAAATTTTTTGTTTCATTAACTTCAGTGTTTTGAGGCACCCATTTCTATTTCCATGATTTCCTCTTTGTAAATTCTAGCTTTGAATTCCTTTTTACTTTTCTATAACAACATTATTATTCAATTGCTCATGTGACATGGGAATAGAGAAAGCTAAAATTAAGAGGGATATTTTGAGATCTGAAAAACTAAAATCCAATAGCATTTTGAAGAATCATTAGAGGGAATTTAAAAAGTAATGGTTCCAAAGAACCATAGACTAATCAGTTATGCACAGGTCACTAGGTAGTTCAGAAAAGACTATTGCTGTCACCATGATTGATCGCTGTATTTCATTGTTGTTTTTCAATAGGTAAAAATGATATTAAGCCCATTTAAAATAGGCTACTTGATAGAGGTGCTGACATCTGAAATTGATAAGATCAACAAAAAAGGTAAGTGAGAATAGATCTCATTGTTATTGTTGATCATTGAGAACTTACTTTGTTGAATTCCACATTCATTCAGTAAATTATATTAGCATTTGCTATGCACACAAATTACATTTCAAGGTAAGATTAAATCCATATGTACTTATGTCTACCACACAAGAAATGCATATGGCTGCCAAAGCAAAGTCCTGTTAAAAAATAATAAATTGCATACTGTTTCCCTATCCTTCTGCTCTTCAACCAATCTACCTTTGCAAGAAAAAAAAACAATCACATCCTTGACTGGGAAGTTGCCTCCATTTGCCGCATTTGACTCTTCAGGGAGGTCCACCCTAAGCCTTCTGTCTATTTCTAGAGTTGGTGAGGACTCTGTGATTTATTTTTCTTTAGCAGTCTTGGTACTAGTTTTAACCTTATATATTTTCAAAAGAATGAAAACTTGGACTTTCTAGTGGAGAGTTGAGAAACAGATGACACAGGCAGTAGCTATGGGAGGAATGACAATTTAATTTAAATCAGTTAGCATTTATTAAGTGCTTACTATGTGCCAGACACTGTACTGGGCACTAATGATATGGAGGAAAAAAAATAACTACTTCCCCAAGGGAACTTGTAATAGATAGAAAAGTTTGATGGTACTGTAAGTGAAAGTAAGTGATGTAACTGATGGAAGCTGATGGGCTCCATTTAGATCAACACGATGGCAGAAGAATAGCTAGAAGACCCTAGTAAATTGCAAGGGTGGCTCATATATGATTTCTTGGAAGATCTGAACAAGAGTCATACTGCATTAAAATATATGAATGTTGTAATTTAAACTTCCAGAGGGCATATCTACTTATTGAGATCACCTAGCTGAGAATGGGGTGACAGGGTGGGTAGTGGGTGAGGATGTACACAAGTAAACAAATATAAAATAAAAATAAATTTAAAGTATTTTCTGGGGATAGTACTAACAGAAAAGGCCTCAGATTTGAATAGAAGTAGAAATTCTTAGAGGCAGAGGTGAAGAGGGAAAGCATTCCAGGCAGAAGGCTCAACTTATGCAAAGATGTGGAGGTGGAGAATGACATGTATGGAAAACAAATCGGCCGCTTTGGTTGGAAAGTTAGAGTGCCTGGGAAATTTATGTGAACAAGTTATCATTGTCAGTAGGTCTACATTTGTGAGAACACTATTTTATGAACATTTTCTGTCATCATGATCTATTTTATTATGTTAGTCATTAAATCTACCAAATTAACTTTCCTTTTCTGTCTTGTGTTGAGCTACCCAGTTACTCACATGCTATTTGATATAGGAACAAACACAATTCTACTAAATCCATGAAGGTAATAGAGTAATAAAAACAAAGGAGGGATGTAGGTGGTTCAGTGGATAGTGTGCTTGGGACTACAGTAAGGAAAACCTGAATTCAAATCTGACCTCAGACCTTACTTAACTAGCTATGTGATCATGAGCAAAGTACTTAACCTCTGTTGCCTTGAAACACCAGAGTAGGAAAATGGCAAACCATTCCAGTATCTTTGCCGAGGAAACCCCATGAACACCACTGATGTATTTTGTTCCATGGAGACATGAAAAGTCAGACAGTCCTGAATGACTGAACAACAAAGAAAGCTAAAAAGGTGTAAGGGTATTATATTCAATGGTATGCTGCTGAGTCAGTGGAAGAGAAGAAAGTGAGGTTGGTGACCTTGCACGGCCCTCCCTCACTCAAATCAAAGTCAACTGCAAGTCATGTCATCATCTGGATGTCATGGTCCTCTTTGAGAAGGAAGGACAAACACACCAACAAGCTAAGTTAGAGAATTATCTAAGAGTTGTCTTATCTAGGGAAATGCACTGTGAGATCATGATCTATTCTGACCAACTGCTTCAAGTCAATTTCATCTAACTCTCTCATTTTACTGATGAAGAAACTGAAAGCCCAGAGAGATTAAATGATTTAACTGAGAATCCCACAGCTAAGTTAGGCAAAGAGCAGGGACTCCTTCCTATTTTGCTTCCCACATGAATAGTTGAGAGCTTTGGAATGACTTCAGCTTATTGAGTCGCATATTCTGCACCAGAATTGTTCTCTGATTGCCTGATGTTCACTAATAGGCCTCCATAATAGTTCATCTTAGTTTACAGTTCATCTTAGTGCTCCAATTTATGTTCATTTTTGCCCTAGTCCTGAAGTTTCAGCTTCAGGCCTTGGGGTGAGAACACAGAAAAGATCTGACCCTTCCAAGGTAGCTGGTCTAGTTGGCCTTTGGGTTTTCTGCCACCTGCTGGTGGAACAAGACAGAAAAATTCTAGAGTTGGGGAGACCTAGATTTTTCTTTCGCACTCTAAATAAGCTTCTGGAAGTTACTCCAACTGTGTCGATCTCAATTTTTTTTTTCATATGTAAAATGTCAGTGGTGAACTCTCTAGCAATCAATCAATAACCATTTATTAAGCCCCTACTGGGTGCCAGACATTGTACTAAGCACTGGACTACATAATATCTGGAGTTCCTTTTAGTTCTAACATGCTACAATTCTATGGTTTCTAGCTCCCTATTGCATTTGCTTCAGTATTTATCACAGACCTCTGTGCAATTTGTATTTTTGTTAAATATTTTAGATGATAACATACTTTGCAAAGTAGCCAACTTACTTTTCTTTTTGAATTGAATTTTCTTTTTTGAATTGGATTGAATTTGCATTTGTATGAAATTTCTTTCTGTTTTATGTTTTTAATGAGATAATGGAATTTTTGATCAGTTGGCAACTCAGTCCGAAGTCTGATAAAACCCCAAATGAGTTTTCCATGTATATTTCCCCCTAATTTGGAGATAATTTACAGAAAATTTAATCCACATGCATTCTTGTCATTTGAATTTAAACAGTGAAAATGTTCATTTTTAAGAGTGCTTTGAAGTTTAAAGAATCTTAAAGAAAGTTTTTTATCTTCAAATGAGAATTGTGTTTGGCTGAAAACAAACAAAATCAGACACCTAATGGTTAGGATTTGGTTGGAAATCCCAAACTTAAGTATTTTATTTCGTGTGTTCTAAAATCAGAAAATTCAAAACAAGGCATCCTCTATTACAAATTTGCAAAAGGAATTTCAATTGCCACTATTCAGTATCTCTCTTCAGGATTCTAAAAGTAGTCTTGAAAGGTAAGGAATTTTGTTTTTGTTTTTGTATACTGACACACACGCATATTTGTTAATAGAGTTGTATTTGCATGTTTTGTTTTTCACAGTTTCTCAATCCCCACCCTCAGCCATCCCTTTTAACAAATAATTTTTTAAAAAAAGAGAAAGAGAAAATATCTTATCAAAATAGATCAATACATATTTTAAAATGTGCATTTTGTGCAATGTTCCACAATTATGGTCTCTCCTCCCACCTCTGCAAAGGAGTAGGAGGAAGTCTATTCTCATATCTCTTCTTCATAGTCAAGTTATCTTTGTAATTTTGAAACATTAATTTTTAATAGTTTTGTGGTTTTTCTTTCTATTTACATTGCTATGATCATTGTGAATATCGTCTCAGGATGGTTTATCCACCCCTGACCTCTATCCTAACCTCCAATCTCACATCACCAATTGTATATCGGACATCTCCAATCTGATATTTTGTAGATGACTCAAACTCAACATGTCAAAATCTGAATACATTCTTCTTCCCTCTGAGTCTCCCTTCTTCTACTTCCTTATCACTGTCCAGGGCACTTTCATCCTCCCCCCTCATCCAGGGTCACAACCTTGGTGTCTTCTTCACTTGTGCTCACCCCATATGTCAAATCTATTGACAAGTCTTGTCATGACAACCCTCTCTTATTTATCCCCTACTCTCCATATATATAGCCACCACCTTGGTATAGGCCTTCTTCACCTCAAACTTGGACTGATGCCTTCCAGTATATCTCTTTGCCTTAAGTCTTTCTCCACTCCAGTCTATCCTTTACTCATCTTCCAAAATGATTTCCCCAAAATGAAGGTCTGACCTTGTCATCTCCCCATTCAATAAATTTCAATAATTTTCTATTATCTCCAGGATCAAACATGAAATCGTTGCATTAGGCATTTAATGTCCTTCACCATTGACCACTTCCTACCTTTTCAATCCAGCAACAATGGCCTCCTCTGATTCCACATATTTTCACTGTCTGTAATCCTACATCTGCAAAGTCAAGATCCCATTCCTTCTCCTTTCCCCAATAATTATCAACTGACATAAAGTATTCTACTAGATCCAACTGGCTTTTAGAAATGGGTGTTTACTGTAGTGTGTTGACTCAAGACATCTCCTGATCACACACACACAGAAACAACAATTATGATACACTTTCCTTTAAGTATATTACAGAGTCCCAGGGAAAGAGGACTCAGGCTTAGAGCACTAATCTTGGCCAAAAGACCAGTGGTATGCTGGAGCTAACTCAGCCTGGAGAGCTGATTGTTGAATTTTCAGTGTAAGGATTTATACGTAGGAAACTGGCAAATGCTGACTGTTTAGACTTAAGAAAGTGATGAAGAAACTGCTAATAATGAAGATTATACCTAAAAGTGTCACATTTCCCCCACTTTAAAGAGCCAGTGGTGAAACATTTACCAGGTCTTGGGAGTCCTTTACTGGAGTTCTCAAGATATTCCCCTTAGGATGGTGTATCAGGGGCAGGGAACCTGAGTCCTCAAGGCCACATGTGGCCCTCTAGGTCCTTGGGTGTGGCCCTTTGACTGAATTCAAACTTCACAGATCAAATCCCCTTAATTAAAGCCACATGGGGCTTCAGGGGAGGCTGTAGGTTCCCCACCCCTGAGTGATTTTGTACTGGGTTCCTTATGCCTTTCTTCATTGAATTCAGTATGCCCTTGGCTCCAGGTGCTTTAATGGTCTGATCTAGTTTTGGCTTTTTATTTCAACTTGAGTTTGTATGTATTATTTTAACTCATAACATTTTCAATTTTCCTTCTTAAATATTTAAGAGATTTATAAGGCCACTGACTTATAACCTTCTATTTTCTCATTAAAACAGGTTATACATGACCGATACTTTAAATGACTTATCCAAGGCCTCACAGATTGTGTAAGTCATCATCCATAAATGTGTTTTATTTAAAATAATAATAGTCATTAGGTCTGTAAGTCTCTTAAATATTCAAGTGGCTTAAATAAAGATGCTATAAGTTAAAGTAATAATATAAACAAATACTCAAGTTTTAATAAGAAGGCAAAACTAGACCAGACCATTAAAGCTTATTGTACCTATGAAAATTCTCTTTGCTACTGACACCTGACAATAAATCATTGATCTATTGAGATTGATACCTAACTAGGCATGAAACTGATTTGAACTGAGAATTAGAGGAAATTCTTAAAAATTCTCTATCAAGTTTCCAAAATGTATAATTTTGTGGTCAGTAGATACAGAATAGGAAAGGATTCTTTCCCTAACAATTTTATGCTCATTTATAAATTACGTAATTCTTTCTTTCAGAATTCTTAACATTAGAAATGGCACTAGAAATAGCTGAATGGGAAGTTATCAAGTTAATGTAATTCAAGGATGTTACAAGTTCTCCAAGGAATGCCATTTGCTCCCAAATATTGCTTGCCAAATACCTTGGCATCTGTAATTTCTACTCTTAGTCACTTGTCAGGTTAAGGCTCCAAATCCACAGATATAGTTCTTATCAGCTATTTGTTCCATAGGGAAATGTTCTGGGCTAGGCCTAATTCAGGACAGTCCCCTAGTAGCTTAGGTTCAATATTGGAACAAAATGAGACACTTCTAGGTAATCCAACAGTTAAGAAAGGGAGATTAACTTAGCCATAGCAGAAGAAAAATGTTCAAAAAGGAAACACATTGAGGATACCTCAAGTTGATTCAGCTGAGTGAAGTTTTCTTGCCTCAGCAATCCATTAATTTTCCACCAGGAGAGCATCAAAGGGCTTAGAATTTCTTGTGCCACCTTTTTTCACAGGCAATGAGAAAGTGATGTCAACAGTCTGAACCTTTAGTGCCCTGAGGCAACCAAGTCTTGAGGAATGTCTCAAAACCTTTTAAATAAAAACTTGCCTAACTTTCAGAGGGGAAGAGGAGGGAAAAAAGGGTAAGGATATTGCTCCTTCCACAAAGAGTAGCATAAGCAATTAACACATATTTGTTTATCAGGTTATTTAATTATCACCTAAAAGAGGAAAGGGCCTCAAAGGAATGGAACACAAAAAAGTACATTTGATGTGTGGGAGAGAGGACTGGAAAGAGCGTAGGAGTGATGTTCAGCAAATGAAGGTCCAGATGTAATACCAAGAGAGGAGAGGGTGGGACCAACACGGATGGATTGAGATGACAAAAAACAAACTTTACTTATTTTATAATTTTTGCTTAGTGGGACTAGTAAGAAAATCTTTGCTCTTTTACTTCTGCAACGGACAAAAAGCATACCCTCCTATTCTCTGTTTTGAATTCAGACAGAGAAGCACTGGTCTGTCTTTCTGGCACCCCTGCTCCCCAAATCCCCAGAAAAAAGCCACAAACTTGTGTTCAATTTTTAAAACTTGATTGCTCCTAAATATGCCTTGGCAATAGCACTTTTCCCCATTCACCAAGTATCTGTTTCATATTATTTTCTTAAAATTTTTAGAAGTTGAATAGCAAATGTTTTGAAATATAAATATTAATTTTTAAAATACATTTCTGTGATATATTCACTTTATATCAAGGAGTGCTGAAAAAATGATGCTTTAAGAACCCAGTTTAAAAATTTTCTTTTGTTTTGTAATATTAATTTCAAACTTAGTTACCAGGGAAGTTATTTCCCAGTTTTAAAACTTTTTGGTATGATTGAAATCAGCTAGTTAATTTTTTCACTGACATAAAAATTATATAGAAATCATTTTAGCTAATTTGGAAGCAAAGCTGGTCATAATTAGTAAAATGTAATTTAAATTTTAGAACAAGTTTATTCAATACTGTGATTAAATTCTAGAGACTTTTAATAAATGCAAAATTCAATTTGTCAAACATCATTATAAACTGACAACTAGCATATGAAAGGAACTGTGCTGGCTATACAGCATAGTGCCTGATCCACAAGGGTGTGCGTCTAAAGGGGAACTGCAACATGCTCATGAGTAAGTTATAATATAGGTAGAAGGGGTTACGGCAAAGGAGGAATCTTAAGAAAGTGGTATAAGAAATATGAAGAAGCAGGTTTAATTTGGGCTGTAGAGTGGCACAGTGGACACAAAGAATTGCATTTGGAATCAGAAAACCAGAGTTCAAGTGTCACCTCTGCTACTATTTTCATGACCTTACTGATGGAACTTTAAACTCTATGATTCAGATTCCTTATCTGTAAAATAAAGGGGTTAAGCTAGGAAGGTCCCTTGCAACTCTACAATCATAGCCTCAGTGATTTTAGCTGAGTATTGAACTTGAGCTGAAGATTGTTTCCATCTGTTTTTATATAAGAATCATATTTGAATTCACATAAGTGTTTTATAACTGTCATTTAGAAATTGTGCTGCATATTTCTAAATGAGTACATATATACACAATATGTATATATACACATATATCATATATATGCATGTAGAGTTGTGAGATATTTGTGGCTTTTAATGTAGAGCAGCACTCCCTAAGCTAACTTGGCAATAGAAAGTTTTTGGATTTGAAATATAATGATGAAGGTTATAAATTCTGGTTTTGAAGAAATTGGGGAATAAAATGCCCCTAGGATAAAGGTAGGATGAGAATATTTTGGGGAAAAATAAAGGAAATTATTTTCATACCAGGAAGCCCCACATAAGTATTTCTGAAAATATATGTTTTTGTTTCATAGTTTAGAGAGAGGAAATGTCACTAGCATCTACATTTTCTCAGGAAACCCTATTCATTCTGAAGGGAACACTAGTGGTCCATAGGCAATGGTATGATAAATGTGATTATTGACACTGGATAATAGACTAAGAGCTGGGAAGTCCTTGGTTTTCATCAATTCCAATTCTCTCATATTACAGATGAGGAAACTGAGTCTAGTGCAAGTTTTGTGAGTGCTTACATCAGGGTAAGAATTTGAGCCTAGGTTATCAGATTCCAAACCAGTGTTCTCTCCACTGCAACCCAAGAAGAGGGGAAATGGTTTAAAATAGAGAAGGTCGGGAGGAGGGAGGGAAGGAGGAGAATAGTCTGGAGATAATTTATGGTATACACCAGCAAGTAGACTTCAGAAGTGGGCAAAGAGAAGAGTAACAGAAGAATATGGGAGAGATTGTAAAAGGCAAAATTTAAATCAGATATCAAAATATATAGAAACTACTATATCCTATTAGTGATATAATGATAACTTATTATTTGGAATTCAGTCATCTGACATGTTTTGTCTAATTGGAAAATAGTCAAGGACTTCAGAAATAGGTTATGGAATGGGACAATAATATACCTGTAATAGCTACCTCACAAGGCTATTTTGAGTTTTAGATAATATGATGCATATAAAGCAATTCCCAGCCTCTAAAGCTCAATATTTTGATTAAACCTATGATTTAAATTATGCAGGAAACTCCCAAGGGAGGAAACACCCTTCACCAATGCAGATCTCCACTTGCCTTGCAACTTCTTGACTTAGAGTATATCCCCAGACACTGAGAAGTTAAGTGACTTGACCAGGGTCACACAGTTTGCATTTAACAGAGGCTGGACTTAAACCTAGGTCTTTCTAAGAGTAGATTTCTCTTCTCCACACTACAGCTGTCTATGTATGTATGTGTGTGTGTTTACAAGATCTATACATTGTTTTTCATGACTGCACATGTATAATCTATGTCAAAGTGCTTGCCTTCTCAAGGAGGGGGAAAGGCAGGAAGGAAAAGAAGGAATCTGGAACTCAAAAAAAACATGAAAAATGAATGTTAAAAATTGTTTTGACATATAATTGAGAAAAATATTCTAAAAAAAGACACATACAAGTAAGAAAAGTTCAGAATTGCTTATGTATGCTTCTTTCATGATCTTTCTGTTTGTTAGTGATTTTGTAAAGAATATATCCAACTCTATTCTATTCAACATGCACTTATTAAGCATTTGGACTGTAATAGTACTTTGCTACATGTCAGGGGTATAAAGGAAAAGAAAAGGAAAGTCTCTGCCTTCAAGGAGATTACATTGTATTTGCATAGATTATTTCTGGTTGGAGATCAAAGGTTTTGGAAAAAGATTGTCTTTGTTCTTTGAATTGGGCCTCAAAGGACAGACTGGAATTGAGCAGTGGGAGATGGGAATAAACGATAACCCATTTAGAATGACTAGTGCCAAGAAGCAAAGGCAGAAAGTACCAGGTATGTGCAAGGAAGGAGGAAAAATTGCTTTTGGCTGTCCTGTTCTGCAAGGTCCTTGATGGGAATCATGAAGCAATAATTCTGGAAAACTTGATCAGGAACTTCCATGGAGGAACTTGAATGCCAGTTTAATAATAATGGCTCACATTTATATTATAGCACTTTTTTCACACTTTGAGGACTGTGATAAATAATACATTTCTTACAAATTCATTAAAATTTCAATAAAAGCATTCTGATTTTCAGATTAGGAAAATGAGGATCAGACAAGTTAGTGACCTCTTCCCTCACTCCATGGTGAATTAACGATAAAAAGAAGGAATTGACTCTTGGAATCTTCTGATTCCAAGTTTAGCAATTGTTTTATTATAGCATCCTGATTCTGCTATCATAGGAGCCCTTGACCTATTTCATATACAATGCTTTACAATCTAGTCTCAATATTCATAATTTAGAAGCAGTAAATTAGAAGCGGGGAGAGTGGGTGCTTCAGGCTGGTACACTGGCATTCGTGGGAAGGAGCGGCTTATGACAGAAGGAAAAAATTACAAAGGAAAAAGGACCTTCATTTCCTCATCTGTGAAATGAAGAAAGTTGGTTGAGATCTGAATCTTATTGATTATCATGGACCCGTTTGGTATTGTATGCCTTCTCAGAATGAGGTTTTGGAATAATTGAAGGAAATGGTATATTTCAGTTAGAGGTTAATCTAAATAAAGATATATTTTCCCCTCCAAACAAATTATGGATCCCCTGACATCTCTCCAGTGGCTCCAGGGTAAGAGATCTGTAGCATTTTCTAAAATGATTAAGTATAAGGGTGTAGCAAGCCTTCAGCTGCTACGAATGTTCTGAATCACAAAATATAACAGACTCTCCACCTGGGAGACAGAACCAAAACATCTATTCAGGGACCAGAAGGCCAAATCCATCATAGTAACCAAGAAGTCTAGACACATTAGCAGGCCTTCCACAAACAGGCTCCCCTAAGCAAAATGCCCTTCTCTCACTCCCAGCCAGCTGCCTGCTTCCTCCCTCCTTCCCAGCTCTGACTGGTCTGAGCAACTTCCTCTCACCTCTGCTCCAGCTCCACCTCTTCCTGTTCTACCTGCTCAGCAAGCTCCTCCCACCCACTCAATAAGCTCCTCCCACCTGCTCAGCAAACTCCTCCCACCCACTCAGCAAGCTCCTCCCACCTACTCAGCAAACTCCTCCCGCCCACTCAGCAAACTCCTCCCACCCACTGAGCAAGCCCATCCCCTGCTCAGCAAACTCCTCTCACCACAGGTTTCATGTGACCCAGACCCAGACTTAGGCTTCCATGTGACAAGCAGGTTACATGGGCCTATTAATGGAATGGGAAAGATCTTCTCATTTCATTAAGAGTACATTAATTCCAATAAAAATACATTAACCATACAAAGGGCAAAGAGGACTATATATTCCACTATAATAATATAATTATATATGTTATAGTATTATAATTGTTATTATAGTAAGAAGTGGTATTTGTATTACATTTTAAAATTTCAAAGTACTTTACACACAGTATCTCATGAACCCCATAATAGCTCTGTTGAGTTAGTTGCTAAAGGTATTAAAATGTTCATTTTAGAGGTGATACAAAATGTGGCACAGCGAATGTAAAAGACTTGCCCACGTCATACATCTAGAGACAGATCAGAAGCAGAAATCAAGCCTAACTTTTTAGATTCCAACTCTAGTACTAGTACTCTGTCCACTAAACCAAATGGCCACAATGATGAGTGTTCATAAAAGATTATTTTCAACCCCACCACAAGGTCGACTGTGAGTTCCATCAGTAAAGGGACCATGCCATATTTATGCTTGTAGATTACCTAGCACTGTTGTCTGTTTAATGTTTATTGGCCTAATTTTTCATAAAAAAAATCATCAAATCATGTTCAGTATCTACTACTCCATAAAAAGCCCAATCCAATATCTTCCAGTGCAGAGGTGATGCAAGCATTGAAGCATTTTTAAAATATATTTTATATATGTATTATATATATACATATTATATATTTATTGAAAAGGTTGGTACTGTTTAATGATATGTATGACTATTTTTTGAAAGTCTTATTTTCACTATTTTTTACAGAAAAAGGTTGGAAAGTATGTTGATATCTACATCAGTAGATTTAATCAGCAGTTTAAGACTGCCTCATAGTATTGGTGTTCACATTGTTAACCATAAAGAATATAAATTTTTATTTAGTAAAAGGGAATTCTCATGAGGGGAGTGACAATCTTTTTTATCTTTATATCCCCAGATATTAGCACGGTGTCTTACATTGTTGAATTGATTATAAATATAAACTAGTGTTCTTGCTGTTTGGAACCTGCAAAAAATGTCCTACCACCACCTGGTGGCAGTATACTATAAGTGAAGGTAGGGTCCTTTTAAGGAATGAATAAAAAGCTCTAGAAACAGAATCTGCATAGCCAAAAAAATAACAAATATCACAAATTATTGTTAGCTTCTAAAAAATCGCTTGATTTATGATCATTCAAAGGACTGACCTTGAGATCATCATGAAGTTTAAAATCATATGAAAAAAGTATTCAAATATTTGGGGGGATAGTTGCTGAATGTCAGTACATAGTGAACTATTTTTCCTTAGGAAAAAATAGGAAAATTAGTATGATAAGGATCATATTTAGAGTTAGAAGGAATGCTTTAGTGATTACCTAAGCCCATTCATTTTATAGATTAACCACTAGTTCTACAGATGAGGAAACTGAGGACAAATGAGATGAAATAATTTGCCCTGAGTCAATAAACCCACAATAAATAATATACCTGTAATTCATCTCCCTGCAAATTAAGTGCCCTTTCCACTATAGAATGCTAGATTTTAGGACTAATTATAATAATAACAACTAGCTTTTGCATATTGTTTTAAAGTTTGAAAGGCTTTTTATAAATATCTCATTTTATCTTCAAAACAATCAGGAAGGAAGGTGCTATTATCTTCACTTTATAGATCAGGAAACTGAGATTGAGCAAAGTTAAGTGGAAATTATGATACTAAAATTTAAATTCTAGTTCTGTTGCTATTTGTGTGACTGTGGTCAAGATATTTCACTTTTCTAGACCTCAGTTTCTTCACCTATAAAATAAGGGTATTGGACTATTTGATCTATAAGGTCAATAGATCTAGGATCCCTTTAGGGGAGGGGGGAGAGCAAAGAAATGAAAGGTATTACTCATGCATTTGAACTCCAAATTCTCTCTCTCTCTCTCTCTCTCTCTCTCTCTCTCTCTCTCTCTCTCTCTCTCTCTCTCTCTCTCTCACTGTCTCTCTCACTCTCTTTGTCTCTCTCACCATCTCTCTCACTGTCTCTCTCTCCTCTCTCTGTCTGTCTCTCTCACTGTCTCTGTCTCTCTGTCTCTCTCACTGTTTCTCTCTCTCTTTCTCTCTCTCTCACTGTCTCTCTCACTCTCTTTGTCTCTCTCACTGTCTCTCTCACTGTCTCTGTCTCTCCTCTCTCTCTGTCTCTCTGTTTCTGTCTGTCTCTCTGTCTCTCTCACTGTTTCTCTCGATCTCTCTCTGTCTCTAATTTGCTAGTTGTTAAGGTTGTTTTTGATACCCTCTTTGTTTTAATATCTCATTTGAACTTTTATCCTTATTGGAGAGATAAGTTCACATGAAAATCTTACATGAAAGGAAAATCAAATGAGAGCATTTACAAAAAATGCTTTGCAAACTGTAAATTATTATATAGATGTCCATAATCACCATTTTTACTATGATTATTATAACAAGGTAATATAAGGTTAAATGATGAGTAGTAAGTAAATTCTGAAAAGGAGGGTAAATTGAAAGGGGCAGGAAAGAGAATCCCAGGTAACAGGGCTAGCTGTGAGATAGGGCTCTCTCACCCGTGCTTCAAGACAACAGTATCTGGCTATGGGCAGGGGCAGCTTGGTGACATAGTTTGGACTTTGAGTCAGAAAGACTTGAGTGTAAGCCTAACATTTAGCTAGCTATGTGACTCTGGGTAAGTTACTGAAAATCTCTCAGCCTACGCGTCTTCATCTGTTAAGATGGGGATAGTAGTGACACTTCACATGATTGTTTTAAGGTTCAAATGTGAAAATATGCTGACAAGACTTAAAAAATGCTGTGCAAATGCTAGAGATGATTAGAAGCTAAATTGTCCATCCCTCATCCTATGGGCAGCAAGAACTGAGATCTGGCTCTTGCTGTCTACCCTACATACTTGTAATAAATAAAAAAATCAGGCAAAATGAATGCCCATGTAAACCATACCGTTATAACCATCATTCTCTGTCAGAATAACATAACTCATCATAGAGCCTCTGAACAAATGTTAGTCACTGCTTTCATCAGAGTTTGCAATTCCTTCTAAGTTTTGTTTTTTGTTTTTGTTTTTGTTTCCTTTTACAAGATTTTCTTTGTACAAATTGTTCTCTAGGTTCTGGAGGCAGTAAGGTGGCAACAGTGGACAGACCACTAGGTCTAGAGTCAGGAGGACCTGAGTTCAGATTCAACCTCAGACCCTTACTACTTGTGTGATCCTGGGCAAATCGCTCAACCACTATTTGCCTCGGTTTCCTCATCTGTAAAATGGGGATGATAGTAGCACCTACTTCCCATGGTTGTCCGGATGATCCAATAAGATAATAGTTGTAAAGCACTTGGCACTAGTAAGCACTATATAAATGGTTAGTTATTAATATTACTCATTGAAGCTAAATTGTCCTTTGCTGCTCACTTTTGCTGATTTCTCTGCTACTGGAATGACTGGGTCACCTCCTGTCATGTTCCTGTCCTCTGATCTGGGTCAGTGGGTTTAGTTTCCATCTGACAATGGCAGTCTGTAGCCCAGTTACTGTGTCAACCAGAGCCAGGATTAGGGACATTTGTACCTGATGCAAGTGCCAAAAAATAATCTCGAGGCAAATACTTAGGTAAAGCCTAGGATAGCAGCCCAGCTACTTGAGGGAAAAGGAACCCCATATATGGGGTGGGGAGTAGAAAGCAGGGAACCTGGTGAGGCAAGGGAGGGGGTCAATTCAACCCACTCTCTGACTTCTGGAAGCTTCCTACTTTCATAATTATATGTGTATATGTATGTATGTGTATAGATATTTGTATATGCACATACATATATTATATATATATTTATATATACATCCATATACATGCATGCATATATATGCAAACACATGTCTATTTCTTCTGTCTGTTTTTGAAGGACTACAAGGCCTGACAGGGCCTTTTAAATTCAATGACTAAATCATAGAATTTAAAAATGGAGGCAATTTAGAGACTAGTCTGATCTCATCTTTTATAGGTGAAGAAACTGAGGTTCAGGAGAAGGTAGGTAACTTAGCTAAGTCTGTAAAGCTAATTAGTGTTAAGACCTGAAATTAGAATCCAGGGCTCCCAACTACTTGCCAGGGTTCTTTCCATTACAGTAGGAGTTCTTAATCTCAAGTCCATGGTGTGTGTGTGTGTGTGTGTGTGTGTGTGTGTGTGTGTGTATGTGTGTGTGTATGAATATATGTATATATATATATGATTATATACCTATATATGTATGTATATGTGTGTAAGTATATATGCGTGTATATATATATACATAAAGATATACATATAGATAGGTAAAGATAGATATAGGTATATAGATAACTATTTCAATATAATCGGTTTCCTTGGTAATCTCATGTATTTTATTTGATGGATTTTAAAATATTACCCAGAGAAGGAATTTCTAAGCTTCATCATACTGCCAAAAAGGGCCATGACACAAAGGTTCAGAATCCCTAAACTAAACTATACTGCCTTATCTAGGTACTGGTACCACTTGGCATGTAGCTGCAATGAACCATGTTTTCAGTTGCATTAATTATAGAAATGTTGTATTTTATGTTTTGAGATTTTGCAAAGCATAGAGAATTCTGTCCCTGACCTTTAAGATCTTAAAATATTTTATGTGGAAATAAAAATAATCAATATATAAAGGCAATTATTATTGACAATTACCAAACCTAGCTCTATGCATTTATATGCACTCATGCATGATATCCCAATTATCCCCCACCAAAGAAAGGGGCATGAATTTTTTTTTTATAGAACTAATTAGGAAGTTAATGACCTTAGATCAGAATCTGGGAGATGACAGTCCTTCTTTATTCAGACTTCAGCTGGGACCTCCATTTTAAGAAGGATAATGATTAACTAGATAGCACCCCAAGGAGGGGAACCAGGATGGCAAAAGTATATATGTCATGTCAATTTCATTCCAAGGAACTGGGGATGATTAGTCTGGGGAAGAGAAGACTTGCAGGGTATATGTGAATTGTCTTCAGATATTAGAAGCCTTTTTTGCAAGGAAGGTATTAGATTTGATTAGCCCCTAAAGGTAGAAATGGAAGAAATGCATAGGCTTGTTTATATAGTCAAAAGATAAGCTTAATTAACAATTAGAGGTATCCAAAAGTGGAATAGTATGACTTGAGAGGTAGTGTTTTCCTTCACCAGAAATTTTCAAGCAATGTCTAAATGGCCAATTATTAGTTATATCCTTTATGGGATTTTTGTGTAGGTAGATGTTCTGTGAGGTCCCTCCCAACTCTGAGATTCTGTGATGATGTGTCTCTTTTAAAACAGGAAAAAAAGTAAAAAATACCTATTTCTTATTTTGTTGGGGGGTGGGGTGGTTGAGATACTTGTTAAAGAAGTCAAAGCAGAAATCCAGTGAAAGTCTTATTGTAGTATTCGTTCAACTATTATTTGACATTAGTGCATTTGTATGCATTTTTCATTTTTTTGAAGGGTCAGTTAAGAAAGATTCTTGTTAGAAAAGTAACAGTAGAGATCCAAAGAAAGTTTCAATATGTCACACATCTAGTTATTACTTTGACAGTAGCATGTCCATGTAATATGACTTTAATATTAATCAAATTTATTTCTAAATCTAAATAATAAATTTATTATCAAATCAATTTCTAAATTAAGGAATGGTGCTAGCAGAGAGGTAGTTAGGCTAAATGAGGGCTGAGTTGAATAATTACATTTGTGGAAATACAAAGACCTCTATAGACATGAGAGAACCTTGTAGCACCCATGTGTGGAAAAGGCTAAAGAGAAAATGGCAACAGAAATTCTGCCTTGTGAGATGCTAACAGAAAATATTGACAATATCTACAATGCTCTCTGTCATTCAGTTGAAGTCACTGTATTTTTATAGGGCTTTTTTTAAGTCATGATTTTTACATTTTTTCCATTTACATATAATAACAATTTTTAAGATTCATTTTTTAAAATTTTGATTTCCAAATTTTCTCCCTCCTTGAGAAGAAAAGCAATTTTATAGATGTATAAAATATACATATATGTACATAGGTCAGGTCATTGTATTGCTGAGAATAACTATGTTATTCACAGCTGATCATCATACAATATTGCTGTCACTATGTATAATGTTCTCCTTGTTCAACTCACTTCACTTTGTATAAATTCATATGTCTTTCCAGGCTTTTCTGAAAGCATCCTGCCCATCCTTCCTTAGAAAACAATAGCATTCCATCATAATCTTACACCACAAGTTATTCAACCATTTCCCAATCACTGGGCATCCCCTCAAATTCCAATTCTTTGGCACCAAAAAGAGAGCAGTTATAAATATTTTTTGTCAGTATAGGTCCTTTTCCTTTGATCTCTTTGGGATACATAGTACTGGTACTGCTGGATCAAAGGGCATGCACAGTTTTATAGCTTTTTGGGCATAGTTCCAAATTACTCTTCAGAATGGCTGGATTAATTCACAACTCCATCAACAACACTTTAGGGTCCCAATTTTCCTTCCTCCTCTCCAACATTTATCATTTTCCTTTTCTGTCATATTAGCCAATCTGATAGGTGAGGGGTTCCTCAGAGTTGTTTTATGAAAATGGGGATGAAGGGAGAATTGGAAGAAGAGTAATGGTACTTTCCCTAACTCTGAGATCATTGGGAGTTGGGTAATACAGTAGTAAGATGGAGACACATCATTTAGAGCCTTGAGTAAAGAAGAAATAAATACTATTGACTCATTGAAATTTGGGGAGAGAGTGGAGCTAAATATACTGTATACTGTAAAAAAAAAAAAAAAAAAGGACAAATTTTGTTAACACAAAGAAAGTGAATTGGGGGAAGAGCCAAGATGGCGGAGTAGAGAGACTCATGTATGCTAGCTCCGAATCCACAGCCCATAAATTTCCTGTAAAAAGAACTCCCCACAAATTCTGGAGCAGAGCAAGCCACGCAGAAACACAGTGGAAGAGATTTCTGTTCCAGAGAGCCCTGGAAAGCCATTCCCAGGTGTCCGTTGGGCTCTGGACGCAGAGCTCACCCCTGAGCTGCCCTGGCTGCGTGGCCCCAGAGGAGCAGATCTGAGCACGCTTCAGGGATGGAACCTCTGGCGGCTGCAAAGTTCCCTCCACCCACAGGCGCTCCAGGTCAGTGAGAGAGGCTTCTGGGCTGGCCGAGAGGGGAGCAGGGTGTCTCCGTGACTCGGGCCCACTTGGGAGGAAGCAGCAGAGGCAGCGGCAGAGGCAGTGACAGCCCAGAACTCCCAGAGCAGCAGACAGGAGCTCAGGGCCATTACTGAAGGTCTCTGCATAAACCCCCTGAGGGAACTGAGCCTGGGAGGTGGCCCTGCCCCCACCTGAGCACCAGAACTTAAGCTCACATTGAATAGCAGCCACACCCACCACAGAAAGCCCTGAGGCTGGGGAGCAGCATCTGAATCTCAGACCCCTAGCACTAGCTGGGAGGATCTAGGCAGGGGTGGACAGGAATCTCAGAACTCAAATAGCTGGCTGAGAAAATGCCCAGAAAAGGGAAGAAAAATAAGACCATAGAAAGCTATTTTCTTGGGGGACAGATGTTCCCGCCTTTCAATTCTGATGAGGAGGAACAATGCTTACCATCAGGGAAAGACGTGAAGGTCGGGGCCTCTGTACCCCAGACATCCCAGGTGGATATCCGGTGGTCTCAGGCCATGGAAGAGCTCAAAAAGAATTTTGAAAATCAAGTTAGATAGGTGGAGGAAAAACTGGGAAGAGAAATGAGAGAAATGCAAGAAAAGCATGAAAAATGGGTCAATACCCTGCTAAAGGAGACACAAAAAAATGCTGAAGAAAATAACACTTTGAAAAATAGGCTCACTCAATTGGCAAAAGAGGTTCAAAAAGCCAATGAGGATAAGAATGCTTTCAAAAGCAGAATTAGCCAAATGGAAAAAGAGGTTCAAAACCTCACTGAAGAAAATAGTTCTCTCAAAATTAGAATGGAACACATGGAGGCTAATGACTTTATGAGAAACTAAGAAATCACCAAACAAAACTAAAAAAATGAAAAAATGGAAGAGAATGTGAAATATCTCATTGGAAAAACAACTGACCTGGAAAATAGATCCAGGAGAGACAATTTAAAAATTATGGGACTACCTGAAAACTATGATCATAAAAAGAGCCTAGACATCATCTTACATGAAATTATCAAGGAAAACTGCCCTGAGATTCTAGAACCAGAGGGCAAAATAAGTATTGAAGGAATCCATCGATCACTGCCTGAAAGAGATCCAAAAAGAGAAACTCCTAGGAACATTGTGGCCAAATTCCAGAATTCCCAGGTCAAGGAGAAAATGTTGCAAGCAGCTAGAAAGATACAATTCCAGTATTATGGAAATAAAATCAGGATAACCCAAGATCTAGCAGCTTCTACATTAAGGAATCTAAGGGCGTGGAATATGATATTCCAGAAGTCAAAGGAACTAGGACTCAAACCAAGAATCACCTACCCAGCAAAACTGAGTATAATACTACAGGGGAAAATATGGTCTTTCAATGAAACAGAAGACTTTCAAGCATTCTTGATGAAAAGACCAGAGCTGAAAAGAAAATTTGACTTTCAAACACAAGAATGAGGAGAAGCATGAAAAAGTAAACAGCAAAGGGAAGTCATAAGGGACTTACCAAAGGTGAACTGTTTACATTCCTACATGGAAAGACAATATTTGTAACTCTTAAAACTTTTCAGTATCTGGGTAGTTGGTGGGACCACACACACACATACACACACATATGCACACACATGTACTCATGTGCACACACATACAGAGACAAAGAGCACAAAGTGAATTGAATAAGATGGGACCATATCTTAAAAGCAATTAAGGTGAATGGTGAGAGAGAAATGTAGTGGGAGGAGAGAGGGTGAAATGGAATGGGGTATATTATATCTCATTCAAGAGGCAAGCAGGAGACTTCTTAGTGGAGGGAAAAAGAGGAGAGCTGAGAAAAAACATGAAGTTTACCCTCATCACATTCGACTAAAGGATGGAATAAAATGCACACTCATTTTGCTATGAAAACCTATCTTACAATACAGGAAAGTGGGGGAGAAGGAGATAAGCAAGGGGGGGGATCATGGAAGGGAGGACAATGGGAGGAGGGAGCAATTTGAAGTCAACACTCTTGGGGAGGGACAGGATCAAAAGACAGAATAGAAACAATGGGGGGCAGGATAGGATGGAGGGAAATACAATTAGTCTTACACAACACGAGTATTATCGAAGTCATTTGCAAAACTACACAGATATGGCTTATATTGAATTGCCTACCTTCCCAAAGGGAATGGGTGGGGAGGTAGGGATCGGGAGAATTTGGAACTCAAAGTTTTAGGAACAACTGTCGAGTATTATTGTTGTTGCTACTAGGAAATGAGAAATACAGTCAATGGGGAATAGAAAGTCATCTGGCCCTATAGGACAAAAGAGAAGATGGGGACAAGAGAAGGGAGGGAGGATTGAAGAGAGGGCAGATTGATGATAGGGAAAATTAGAATGCTCAGTGTATTGGGGTGGGGGGAGGGGACAAATGGGGAGAAAATGTGGAACCCCAAATTTTGTGAAAATGAATATAAAAGCTAAATAAATAAATTTAAAAAAAAAAAGAAAGTGTATTGGACTAAAAGGTATAGAAAAGTTGTCCAACCTCTCTCCTTTTTTTCTCTCTCTCCTCATCTCCCTTTCCCTCTCTTTCTCAGGAGCTGAGGGTAGGGGGAACATGGGTATCTTTCCCCTGAAACCTTGAAAGTGATTGTGTGACATGGGAGACACTGGCATAGGACCTCTCAGTATGGCATACCCTCATCAAGAAAAGGTCATAGAGCAAAGTAGAATTGAAGCATCTCAAAAGAAACAGGATATTGCAAATTTAGAAAATCCACACATGGAATATTTGTGCCCAACCTTTGGTAAAGTATTCTGAGCCCCTCTTGGTCTGATCAGCCACAGTTAGACACACTCTAACTTGACTCTAACATAGGAATGTCATTTTTGTCCTCTTTGAGAACAAAAGACAATAACCATCCCTTGGCAACCTTCCCATCTCCTATTGCAGCTAATGTTTCACTCACTGTCCCAAACCCATGAAACTTTACCGATAATTTTTTCATAAAAACTGTGGTCATTTATATTAGTCAGAAAAGGGAATGGAGGCATCTGAGGTAAGATAGTGAAGAAGACAGAAGCTGGAACAGCTGAAGCCATAACTTGTCCTTTAATTGTCTATCTTTATGAATAAATAGTTTTCAATGGATATATTAGACATGATCCTTGTTTTCAAGTTTCTTGCTCTGTTGTAATCAAAACACATAAAAAATAGCTTGTGCTTATACACTATATTAAGATTTACAAAGAGTTTTATATTTATCTCATTTTATCTCCAAAAGATCCCTGTGAAGTGGTTGCTATCATTATCCCCATTCTTAGAAGAGAAAATCAAGATTGAGGGATGTTTAGAGACTTGCCTAGAGTCACATTGATAGTAGATAGCTGAGGCATTACTCAAGCTCAGGTCTTTCTGACTCAGAATTCAACAGTTAATCCATATATCACTTAACTTCCTACTTCACACTACTAATTGAAATTCAAGTCAATATATAATAAGGGCCAAACATTCATTACATACCTACTATTTACTAATCATTTTCCTAGTTCCTAGGAATGCAAAACAGTTTCTTCCCTCTACCTACACTTAATAGCATGATTGTAATTGATCATATGTATTACTTTCTATTTTTGTAAAATAGGATACCAAGCATTCTGTGGGTACTCTCTTGATGCCAGGACAATGTGAAGAAGACCTCCAGCAAGTTGGGTGGGAACTTCTTATGACAAACTTTTAGGACAGATTATCTGTGATTGTCTTTGTCCTGGGAACATGAAAATCAATAAGACCACAGATCTGATATTTGTGTAGATTATCAATTATTAACAGAAATGAATGATATGCACTTCAAATGTGATAATGAAGGAAACTGATCCAAATTTTGCTGCTTCTCATTTATGTGGTTTATATTTTTCTATTATATCCCGGTCAGCAGTTTTGTGACTTTCTATAACAGCACTTGGCAGACAGCCATAAAGTAAAGAGAAGAAAAAGAGAATTATATGAATGACTCAGGGTTAGGTATTAGCATGTTGGACATGATGTGGGGTCAAGAGGGTGAAGGATTTTTGTATTGTAGAAAGAGAGAGCAAAGAGACTTATCCTAATGAATGTTTAATCTACTATATACCAAGTCTTCACAAACTCCTTTTGCAACTCAAAATGTCTCTGTTCTTATCCAAGCACTCCTCTTCTATGTCTTATAAGAAAAATCATTCTGTATTATATTCATAGTCATGATCTGCTTTTGTCATCGTTGACATTAGAAAACACCATATGTTTAGAGAGCCCTGTGTCTGGGGATGGATTGGCTGCACTGAGCATGATTGGTTAGATACATAGCAGCATTTGATGCAAAAGTGTATGGAAGAGGAGAATAATATCGATCATAAAATGATGCTCTTTGTTGTGTAAATTGTGAGGCAGAAAGTTATATACCAACCCCTTGTGCTCTTAAACTCTCTCTTGCTTTCCTGAAGAGTCTCTAACCCCTTCCCATGATCTCATCCCAAGTATTGGATCTTTTATTTTAGACTAATTTAGTCTGGTTAACTCTTCTTGGCTTTTGGCTCCAATAGGAGATTCTATTTATTTATTCTTTTGAACCAAAGGCTTGAAACCAGTCTCCCTTTCTCCCCCAGGTATATACTTTCCCTCTCAACCAAGTAAAGAGTTGAGAGGCAGCATAATATAATGGATAGAATATTGGACTTTTAGAGCCAGAAAAGCCTGGGTTCAAATCTTGCCTTACTGGTTGTTTGAACCTGGGCAAGTCACCCAAATCCCCACCCCCCAGACTCAGTTACTTCATCTTTAAAAGGGAATGGAGCTTGACCTCCACAGCATGCAAGTTCCCATTCAGTCCGACATTGAGCCTCTTTTATATGGATTGAGTAAGAACCATAGACTTGTTTAACACCCTAAACAAAAACGAATTCCCTACCTCTAATCTCAGATAGAGATATAATGGAGATGTTTGCTGACCTGAAGACCCTTAAGTGAAGAACTCTGAAAATATAGAACATGAATAGGGACTTTTAGCCTGGAATTAGTGAACATATGTGTATAGATATCTACATAGATGTAGATTATCAATACATATATATGTATGTATAGAAATGCACATATACAGTAATATATATTTATTAATATATCTCACCCTAATTAACTTCCTTTGTAATTCTATATTTATTAATAAATAAATTTCAATATAATAAATAAATTATTCTGAGGCTGAGGGGATGGGGGTTGGGTGACTTGCCCATGATCAAACAGCTAGTAAGGCAAGATTTGAACCCATGGCTCTAAAAGTCCATTATTTTGAGAAAAGTTCCATAAGCTTTTCATCAGACTTCCAAAAGTTTCCATAATACAAAAGGAGTTAAGAACTCCTTTACTAGGACTGTTTTCCAAAGGTAAAGGTGACCTGTGAAAGTTCTGATTAAGCAATCCATCATCTTCAGAGGAAATCCATTCCACTTTGGGACAGCTTTAATTTCTTAGAGGTTTTTTCCTGCAACAAGACTAAATTTTCTTCCCTACAACTTCTTTTCATCACTCCTAGTTCTTTCCTTGGTATCAAACAGAGCAAGTCTAATCTCCTTTACTCATTCAAATATCTGAAAACAACTAACACATTCCCCCAATCCTTCTCTTTTCCAACCTAAAGAGTCCTAATTCCTTTGACTGATCCTCTTGACATGTACTTGAAACCCTTCCCCATTCAGATTGCTTTTGAATATCCTCTTCCAAATGCTTTCAAGCTTGCCAGTGTTCTTCCAAAAGTGTGATGTCAGGCCTCCCATAAGTACAGCACTCCCAGCATGGTTTGACCAAACTAGAGTAAAAAAGCTACTTGTTCTTGCAGAATAATATTACTTTAGATTTTTGGACTACTAGGTCACACTTAACTTAAATTGAACTTAAAATCCACTAAAACCTCCAGATCTTTTTTGGGTACACTGCTATCTAACTGTGCCTCCTCTGACCTATATTGTGAAATTGATTTCTTAAACCCAAGTTTGAAACTTTATTCTTATCCCTATTACATTTAATCTTTTTAAGATATATATATATATATATATATATATATATATATATATATATATATATATACACATATATACACCTATGTGGGTATCAGGAATATTAAACATAAGTCAAGGAATAGCATAGAGACTCCTTGCTATACCACTTACTAATTTTTTATTTATATTGCTTATGCAATATACAAATTTCTGACTATTTAGAAATTTGTCCTACATAAGATGCCAATAAGGATAAGAACAGGGAATGATTATAAATAGTAACATGGAAATAGTCCAGGTAGATCATGATAGATAGATAGATAGATAGATAGATAGATAGATCAGGCAAGACATTATTTGTTAAAGATAGAGCCCAGTAATAGAACAGTTATTATTTTACATAGAGGATCAATTGGAGATATCAAGTAATATGCATCTAAAAATATAAAGAAAAAAATAGCATCAAATATGTGTCTACCTGTGAAGAAAGGGGCATAAATTCACTGGTAAACTAAAATCTGACATCTTGTTCTCTTTGCATTACTTTGCTATTTATATCAGAGTGCTGGATGGAGTATACAGACAGAAGATTAGAAAATTCTCAGGATAGCACACAACCTTCTAGACACTTTGGGGAACCAGATTGTGATTGCAAACCAAGTAGGATCTTTTGTTGTTTTTTTTTTAGTATAATCAAGTGAGTCTGATTGAATCTTGCCTTTATCAAACAAGTCTTTACTAGGAGTAAAGTACAGAAACAAAAATTTCTCTAACTAGAAACAGTATATGTATTGTATTGTTAATGTGATTAAAGATCTTCCCCACCCATGAATGGACCTGACCTTGAAGGGGAGTTTGATTAAGGAAGATTTGCAGGAAGGTCCACACCTTTTATTAATAAGGCACTGGTTCTCAAGAGTTGAGATGCCTTTTGGCCCTAAAAATTTATAAAGACTCTGAGGGTGAGGTTTTACTTTGGGACTTACTGACTGGAAGTGTTTGTTTGGCCAGATGAGACTCTGGGAAGTCACTAAGGAGTCCCCCGGCTTTGAAAACCCAGATATTGGTGGTTCCCTCTGTGATAACTAAGGTCAGACAGTTGGATCTGCCTATTGATCTGTCAGACATTTGGAAGCATGTCTGATTCTCTGTATTTTCTCTGAAGTTCAGGGTGCTGACTTTTTCCCCTGAATTAAGTGAATGGCACATATGCTTAATTAAAGTTTTGATTGACCCCTCAAAAGTTGCCTTTTTTAAAGAAATGCAGATTTAAGAACCTGAAATAGCAGCCCCCCCCCACTAGGTATGTTGGGGTGCTTACTGTTACACAGATGGAAGGACAAAACTAGCTTTATATTCAAAACTGGGAAGGGCTGCATTGCAGAATTTTCCTTAGCCTTGATCTTCAAAATAAAGTTTAGAGAACCAAGCTTATTATGTGTATATGTGATAAAGGGAGAGAGCACATGTGCTATATTATTCACACACACACACACACACACACACACACACACTTTTCAATATTTTTGTAACCACAGAAAGCCTACCTATTTTTCCTTTTTCATCAGAATAAAAAGTACATTCATATCTCTGTCTTCAATTGATAAAAATATTTTTTACACATGTGAACTATTTGTAGTTAATAAACTATGAACTGAAGGAGTGGATGCCAACTTTTATCATCCAACAATTTCTATATATTCTAAGTGAGATGGTGAAGTTTATCAACTCATAGAGTTTAGGGCTGAATCCAATTTAAAGTCCAATTTCCTTTTTATAGATGTAAGGTAAAGAGGGTACCATTTGTTGTGGTGGCAAGAACACATGACATCAACTTGTCCCTTTCTGCCCCACCAACATGCACAAGTCCAAGGGCTTTCCTGAGGGATGTCAAGGGTTCAAAGCAGCTTGCATGGCCCTAGTATGTGTATGACATGGGTTATGTGTATGACAAAAATTGATTGGGCAAAGGAAAAGTGGTTCATACATTAATATGAAGATGATGAAATACTTAGCAAGAGAGGTAGAATATGTAGGATGGCATGTAGAGTGGAGGAGAGATGGATTGAATTTATTCATGCTGAATTAACTAGAAGTAAGGCCTGAAAACATTTGTGAGGTGGGAAGGGGCAAATAAATTTCCAGTAGCTACCTAAGCAAATCTTTTTATGTGTAAGTCAGCTCTATTTTGGTTTGACAAACAGAAGAGCTGAAAAATGTTCAGAAGGACTCCCTATTTGGAATGTCTTTGGGGGAAAATAGAGGGCAATTAAAGCTGGAGGGCAATTTCACAGAAAAAGAAAGTTGGTTCAAATAAGTTTTTTATATAACACAATAAATTACAAATGAATAAATAGCATAAATGTAAAATCCATCCCTTTAAAAATTACAGAAGAAGGTAGATTTGCCCACCATGGCTAGGGAAAAAAGCCTTTAAAAACAAGAGATGAAAGAGATTATATAAAATAGACAATTCCTAGTACATAAGATTAAAAAGAAACTTGCATGAATAAACTCAGTGTAGATAAAATAAAAGGGAAAAATGTTAATTAGGTAGCCATAGTACATAGGAAGCTATAACTAAGAGCTTTTTCTCAATGGATTGGTCAACAGAGAGTTGTGAAAAAGACCAAATATCAAAGGCTTTGTGAATGTTCTACAAATCATTAATACTAAGATAGGTGAAAATTCAAACAATGCTGGCCTTATTTCCAATATAATGAAACATTGAAATAGTCAGTATTAGAGGTACAGTATCACAGTAGTAAATGTTGGTGGCATTAAACATTGTCTTAATAATTCTGAAAACAATTTGAAATTATTCAGTAAAAGTCATTAAATCATCAATTCAGTAATCCCATTACTTGGTATTTAACCCAGAGGTCAAAGTTATTTAGAAGGTTCCCTATATACAATATCTGAAGAACCACTTCTCTAAGACAGCAAAAAGAAGAAAAAAAAAAAACTGGAAACAAAGTGAACATCCACCACCAATTGTGAAGTAATTTTTTTTAAATCACGATAAATATTTGTAATAGAATATTCTTAAGCTATTAAATGAGAATAATATGGAAAATGCAGGAAAACTGACAGGATGAAAAGAGCAGAAGCAGCAAATAAATATGCACAATGATACCACTAATATAAATGAAAAATAATACTGAAAGGCAGATGAACTCATAACTATAGTGACTAGTCTTGCTCCCAGAAAAGAAATGATGAAATACGACTCCTTCTCAAGAAAGAGTTAGGGGTTTGTAGGAACAAATTGTTGCAAAATTGTCAGATAAGGATATTTTGCTTATTTAAAAAAAGGTCCTGAGTCATTCTCCCCCCCCCCCCGCCCCCCCCCCCCCCCCCCCCCCCCCCCCGCCGGCACTAGGCAATTTAGAAAGATAGTAAATGAGGTCTTTAGGCCTTAGGGTGGGAAATGGCCAGGAGCAAAATGCATAGGAATTAGCACCTTTTTTTCATGGCTGGGGTGTGTGGTAGCAGCAGTATCGTGGAGCAGCCCAGGGCCAAGAGATGGTAAGGGGACTGAAAATGTGGGCAAAAAGACATCCTAGTAAATCCCTATACCAGGACTGGTAAGAGAAATGAGTTCCATTTCCAACTTTGGCAAACAGTTCCAATTCCAGGTCACATTTCCAGGGCAGTGAGGAAAGGAAGAGTCTCTAGAGACCAGAGACCTATATGCATAAGAACCAGAGCACAGATAAGAAGGGCAGTGAACAGACCTCTCCCTGTATCATTCTACTATGGAGGCACCTAAAATTGTAAGCCCCAAGACCAAGCTGGAAAAACAACAAACAGACATACAAGACAGAAGCTCAGAGCCAATCATCCCTCCCCAATGATGAACAGAACCCAACTCTAACTTAAACTCCAAAGCCAAGAGAAAGACCAGAAAAATAAGGAAACTACAGAAAAGACTCTGACTATAAAAAGCTGTTACAGTGACAGGTAAACTCAAGACACAAACTCAGAAGAAGACAATGACATGAAAGCATCTACAAAAAAAGTCTCAAAGAAAAATACATATTGGACACAAACCCAAGAGGAATTACTAGAAGAACTGAAAAAGAGAGAATTTTTTTTTAAAAAGAGCAAAAAAAAATTAAGTCAAATAAGAGTTAGTGGAAAATTGGGAAAAGAAATTAGTTCTAATCAAGAAAATTATGAAAAGAGAATTAATAGTTTGGTAAAAAAATTACTGAAGAAAATAGTACTTTGAAAATCAGAATTGGCTGAAATGGTAAAAGAGGTACAAAAATATAATGAAGAAAATAACTTAAAAAAAACAGAATTGGCTACATGCTTACAAAAGGTACAAACCTCACTGAAGAAAGTAACTCCTTAAAAATTAGATTTGAATAAGTGGAAATGACTTCATGAGACATCAAGAAACAATAAAACACAGTCAAAAGAATGAAAAAAATGGAAGAAAATGTGTAATCTCATTGGACATACAACTAACCTAGAAAGTAGATTGAGGCAAGATGATTTAAGAATTATTGGTCTATCTGGCAGGTATGACCAAAAAAAAAGGGCCTTGGCATCCTATTTCAAGAAATTATACAGGAAAACTGGCTATATATTTTAGAACCAGAGAATAAAGTAGAAATTAAGAGTCTAACAGTTATCTCCTGAAAGAAATCCCAAAATGAAAACTACTATATAATCAAATTTCAGAGCTCCCAGATTGAGAAGAAAACACTAAAAGTAGGCAACAGTCAAATATAAAGAACACAAGATCAGTATCATACAAGATTTAGCAGCTGCCACTATAAAGGAGCAAATTGTTTGTAATATATTCTGGAAGGTAAAGGAGTTAAGATTGCAATTGAGAATAACCTACCTAACAAAACTGAGGATAATCTTTCAGAGGGAAGAATGAATATATATAACAACAAGGAGTACTTTCAAGTATTCGTGATGAAAAGACAAATTGAAAAGAAAATTTAACATTCAAACATCAGACTTAAGAGAAATATAAAAAGGTAAATGTCAGTAAGAAATCATAAGGGACTAAACAAGGTTAAACAATTTACACTCTAATTTGGAAAGGTGATACATGTAACTCCACAGAAATGTAGCATTACTGGGGCAATTAGAGGAAACTTACTTAGAGGCATAGGTGTGAATTTATTATGTTGGGATGATCTCAACAGGGCAGAGATATATTGAGAAATCATTCAATACTAAATATTCAATGCCCAAATTATTCTGACTCTAGACCAAATCTGCTATGTGAAGACCAGTAATCTGGTTACTTGTCTAAGAATTCTTTGGCCATGGTGCTATTTGAAACAAAGAAACTACGAAATGGGGAAAAGTCACTGTGTAAAAAACAAACGTTTTTATTTGTCAATAAAACAAAAAAAAAGCATGAGAGAATGTACATAGTGGAAGAATCTCCAGAATAGATCATAATTACAAAATATGTAAGGGCACATCTGGCACATATAAGTTTTCAAATAAGATTGCTGAAGGAAAATTAAAGAAGATGATATATGAATTGACAAAAAAGAAAACAGAATGGAAAATCTCAATGAAGCAGTGTACTCTAAGTGGTTGAAATGGAATGAAAAAATGTAAAGATAAAAGAAAAAATCAACAGAGTAAAATTTTAAAGTAGCTAAACTAAATTGAGTTTTCAAATTTTACTACTACTAGTAATGATAGTAGTACTACTAATACTACTACTACTGCTACTACTACTAAAAAATATAGCACTTTAAAGTTTGTAAAGCCTTTTGCATAAACCACAGGACCAGAGATAGATGACAGGCTTCATAACACAAGTTCAAAATCATTGGTCTTCCCGGAAAAATACCAAGAAATAAAGAATCAACACAACATTCCTGAAAAATCATGCATGAAAATTGCCCAGATGTATTGGAAACAAAAGGCAGAGCACAAACTCATGTAATCCATGGGATGAATTTTCAAATTACTGGCAACTACCCAGAGTTTTAGAATTGTAAGCATCCTTTGCAAGAATAAGGGAACAGTGAATTTAAGGGATATCTTTTAAGACCAATTGAAAATTGAATATTAAAACCTTATAACACCTACTTCCCAGTGTTGCTGTGACATTAAAAAGGGTTAACATTTGTGAAGTGTTTTGCAAACCTTAAATCTCTATACAAATGCTAGCTATTACTTGGAGTAATAATGTTCTTCTAAGTTCATTAATTCATTGAACAGATATTTACTGAACATTTACTGTGTTCAAGACATTTTGCCAGATGCCAAATAACTATATAGATGTGTTGCTAGTTACCTTCATATATGTGCTAAAGAAAATTAAGTTATTATCATTGGTACTATTAGCAAATATTTTATTAATGTCTGTGATGAACAAGGCACTCTTCTAAGTACTTTAGAGACAAGAATTCATAGGTGACTTCTTACAATAAAGGAATTTAGAATCTAGTTCAGAAAATAGTACTTATAGTAAACACAAAATAAAATAACAAAGCAAAGTATAAACAAACTTTACATCATGTAACAGTGGGCTGCCGTTGTAAGGAAAGACTTCCGGAAGGAGGTAGTTTATTGTTCACTTTGGACAGCACAACCATGAACATTTTCCCAAGATTGGTCTAGTCTTAAAAAAAAAAGTAAACTTTTAAAAATAATAGCATTTTAAATGTTTCCAACAGCTGAAAATACCAAGGAAAGGATGAATGATATTAATACAGCCTAACTGAGCCAAGACCATATATAAATCTCCAGGAGACTAATTGAATGTTATAAAGCCCGCAATCGCACCTATTTACTTTAGGCATAAAAGTAAAGACTCGCACAGCTTCTTTTCTTTTAAAGGAGAAGCACATAATTTTAATGTTTTAAATGCCTGCTGAGTTGACTATAAATTACAGGTATAAACCATGTTTATCTTTGTAATGAGCCTGGAAAAGTGATGACATATCAGAATAATATGAACACACAGTCTTTTATACCCTCACAATGGTGAATGGAATTGGGCAAATTACATTCCAAATCAAAGGGAAAGGGAGGCTAATCAAATACAGCATGGACCAGTGACAGCGAGATCATTTAAAATTTGATCATATTTTTTTCTATACAACATCTGAAACTCCCTCAGCGTCTGGCTTTGTTTGGACAATTTTTCTATTTCATCAGAATTCTTGTGAAATAGATGTATGTGACTGTGCTTGTTAGAAACCACTTAGTGAAGTATTTACCCTTCTCATTGTTCAAATATTCCTGCCATTTTCAACTGTCTCCGTTTTGGTTCAAAGCACCCTGCCCCTCCCTTCCCCCCAAACCTCTCTCTTTCCTTTCTTCCCTCCCACCATTTGCCTACATTGGTTCTACCAAGTGCAGCTATATGGGTGCAGCAAGAAAACATGGTTCTGTTTTTGTAGGGAGGCATTTGTATTGACAAGGGATGGTCCACCCTTCTCATGAGAATTCTTTTTTTTTCATGACAGCCTTTATTGAGTAGATGTGATTGAAAAGAGCATTCAGAGAAGCAGCTTTCTCTGAGCCCAAGGCACACAGTCATTGTCACCCTTAGCTATGCTCTATGTTCTGGCACCTCAGAGCAGCTGGTCCATGTAATCACATGTTACCATCAGGTAATCCTCTGCTGGTTGCATTTCTGGGATGGACAATACATCAGAGGGACACACTATCCCGTACAGGAGCAAAAATATCTGGAGAGTAAGACTTCATGCAATCTGACCTCATGTTTTCTCCTCACTTAGACTTTTTGCATCTTAAGAATTATGGGTGGACTTCAGGGCATCATCCAGTTACTCCTTAGATTGAAGTATACCATTTATGTGTTGTTGCTCAGTTGTTCAGTCAAGTCTGATTCTTCATGATCCTATGAACCATAGCCAGGCAGGCCCTTTTATCTTCTACTATTTCCCTAAGTCTGTCCAAGTGCATGTTCATCTATCTGTCTCATCCTCCATCATCCCTTTCTCCTTTTGCCTTTAATCCTTTCCAACATCAGAGTCTTTTCTGATGAGTCCTGTCTTCTCATTATGTGGGAAAGGTATTTAAGCTTCAGCTTTAGTATTTGACTTTCCAGAATAAACTGAATTAATTTCTTTAAGTGTAAACATTTGACCTCCTTGCTGTCCAAGGGACTCTCAAAGGTCTTCTCCAGTACCACAGTTTGGAAGCACCGATTCTGCATACTCAGCTTTCCTTATAGACCAGCTCTCATTACTACTGGCAAAAAAACCCAACAGAAAAACGTAGCTTTGACTATATGGATGTTTACTGGCAAGGTGATATCTCTGCTTTTTAGTGCACTGTCCAGATTTGCCATAATTTTCTTTCCAAGAGCAAGCAATTTTTGATTCCATGGCCATGGTTGTTGTCTGCAGAAATCTTTGACTGTAAGGATATAAAATCTGACATTTGAGGGCTGAAGGATTGAAACTTTTTAGCTCTGGAGTCATAGGGCTGTTGGGGAAAGCTCAGCCTTTTTCTACCTCTTTTGCCAAGTCCTGTATTTTTTAACTTGTTTTTTCATGTCATTTGGCTTCTAGGATTGATGAAAAGAATAACATTTTAAAAGTGTTTCTAAGTTGCTCTTTATTAGAGAAATAAATATCTCTCTAAGAATCAACGTCATGGTGATGAAGGAGCTGAGTGGTTCCATACTTACTCAGGATATGGATGACTTAAACCTTGGTAAACCCTTCTCCCAAGTTACCCTGGAGCAAGGTATGTTAATATGCAACCTTAAGTGGAGAGATTTTGGGTCACATCTACAAGACTTCCATTTGTGAGTCCAGTTGATAGAGAGTACATTGATCCCATTTCCAGTACAGGAACAGTATGTAATTTCTTATCCAGTGAAGCACAAATACCACCCCAGGTACATTTCCATTACATACTGCTAAGATGGCCTGGCCTGAGTGATTTAGGATATGATGAAGAGTGTTGCTTCTGGCATCAGAGGACCTGGACAAACACCTGACTGTACTACCTTCGAATACTTGTGTGACCCTAGTATGGCAAACTTTCTATGCTTTAGTTCTTCATCTATGAAATGAGGTGATTAGACTAGAGGGCCTCTGTGGTCCTTACCAGCTCTTAATGAATATTCTTTGATCCGTGATCCATCAACTTCTCTGGATTATTATTTTTTTCTTTCTCTACTACTTTTGAACTATCTATTTCAAACTATCAGATTGCTCTGCTACCTTGTCCTTGCCCTGGGACAGCCTTCTTTCTTGGTACTAACCTCATTGCCTAGTTATGGAAAGTATAGTTTATCTGAAATCAAGAATTAATCAGTTCCTAGGCTCATTATGTTTACTCTGTGTTTTCCTCCAGGAAAAAGCTGCCACATGTATCCCCACAGTTGGAACCCTCTCCAAGACTCTGACACTTTAGATCCTGTCTCGGACTGACTTCCACTTCTTATCTGCTTGTTATATGCACAATGAGGGACATAGATCAGAGTGTTCTACAGGAAATGATGGCCATAGGAAACCCTGTATTTCCATATCTTAAAAGACTAAAACTTCCTTCTGTCCTCCTGGCTTCATTCATAAATTTATATGCTGATTTTTGTGTCATGACTACAGCAACATATAATTACTTCTCAATTCTTATAGATGGGCTGGCACAAAGTAGCTCTGGTTGTGCCAGTGCACTCTGAGTACAAGTTCCAACTGCTTCTTTTCCCAGGAGGTCACTTTTGCTGCTTAACCTGTTGTATTATTGTATTGTTGCGATGTGTGAATGTGTGTGTGTGTGCATGTGTGTGTGTATACTAGCTGCACAAAAATCACATACAACTAGAAAAATGAAAAATAGGCAAAATATCAATAGAAACTCTTACTTAGGTAGAGTATAGAAACTATAAATGTGAGTAGTTTCATCCACAGTATAGTTTTTAAATTTTAATGAGTCATCAACAAGAATTTCCACATCTTATTTCTTTATAAATCTTGTCTATATTTCCATAAAGTTTTCATAAAATATACAACTAACCTACAAGAGGCCTTTCTTTTTTTTTTAAATAAATTCATTAGTACAGATGATTCCCAGCACAGAAACTACTTCTACCAATGCAGAGTAGCTGCTGTTGAGCAATTTATAGTCTTAATTACCTAAGACATTGACTTGCCCAGGGTCACAAAATCTGGATGTGTCAAAGGTAAGTCTTGAACTGAGGTCATCCTGACTGAGTGTGGTTCTCTTTCCCAAAATCCATCAATACACCCATCTACCTACTTGTTTACCTACCTATCTGTCTATCTATCCATTTATCTATCTATGCATGTATCTATCTATCTATCTATCTATCTATCTATCTATCTATCTATCTATCTATCCATCTATCATGCCTTGATAGATACTGAGCCTTGAATTAAGTAGAAAGATATTGGGTTGGATCATTTTTGGAATATTCTGCAGAGACTTAATGACCTGAAATACCTTGCTACTCTTAAACATCTGTTTCTTTAATAGCAATATTCTCCTGATAATTTTACATTTCTATGGTTCACAGAAAATTAATGTTCAGGTTGTTTACTTATAGTGTTTCCTACAGTATGGTATTTAGTTAAAAAATAAAAACATTGTTCTTCAGAGATCTCAACATATCAGGTCTTCAAAGTCAATACTTTTGAATTATACAGAATTCCTGTGTTCTTTAAAGTTACTGTATTTTGCTTCTCTTTTACAAAACTTTTTAAATGTTCATATTTTTGACTGCCAAATTGGTTACACTTTTTTTCAGAGCCTTCTTGATGGCTTTATGGGAAGTCTTCAGTTCGATCTTGATGTTTTTCTTAATTTTGTTTTGAGTGTTCTGATTTCTGATCTAACTTCTATCCTAATAATTTCTTTTAAAAGGTTTTTTTTTAACCATTGCAGTTTCTTGCCGTTCATAGGATCAGATAGTCTAAGATAGATGGAACCCCAGATGCCATTAAATTCAGTTCCCTCATTCTACAGATAAGGAAACTGAGGCTTAGATAGGCTGTGACTTGCCTGGAGTCACAGAGTTAGTAAGTATTTATGTGAGGATCTGAAAACATATCTTCCTTGACTCCAAATCCAGACCTATTCACTATGCCATACTGCCTCATTGTTCAATGGACTCCAGTGAATCTGTAGAATTATATTTTCCATTGGTGATTTTTGCTTCATTTATCAACACAGTATAATAGCTGTTCATTGTGTTATGTTCTCTTAAAAAGTTGTACTGATTTTTTTTCCTTCTGCCTTTATGATTCTCGCTGCTTAGGAAGCAATCTCATACCAAGTTTTTCTGTGATGGATTTTTTGTCATCAGGACTTTTTCTTGTATTCACACTATACTGTCATTAGCCCCTATCTGCTCCCCTTCCCTTTCCATTGCTGTATAACGCCCCTCAAGCCTGGGAACTACCTCCTTGATTTCAGGAAGTGTGTTTTTCCTGCATTTGTTTACTCCTCTCACTGATAATAAGCAACATTTGTGGGAAAGTACGTCTTAACAACATGGGGGAAATGTTTTATTGCCACTTTTATTACTATGCTCCTTCATTGGCTTTGAACTAATTATGTCCTGTGGATGACTAGTAAAGATAAATATATCACTAAAGGCTTCTTTCTGAGCCATGCTTTTGAATGGCTGTAGAACTTTAGAGCACTTTGAGTCTGGAGTGACTTTGTTTGGGAGACCTCCTCTGTGACTTGGGGGGTGTGCCCAAGGGCTACAGAATGGGACAAATCTGCACTTTACTGAGTCAAATTCTTTCATAAAATCCATCAACAATGGACACAATGAGATGTTATATTCTTTACTCTTAAGAGTTGATTTAGTGACCATAGAGATATGATTTATTATAGAAAGTATATATAAAATTCCCTTTCATGTCTTCATTAAAATTACCCTTAATGAATGCATGGCCATTTACATAAAGTTTTCAAAGAGATAAAGAGTATCTACATGAATCTTTAGTTGTTGGTGTATCCTCAGTTAACTTTTTTCATAAAAGCATCATCTGTAATTTCCATTCTTTGGAATTATCACCTCATTAAGATATTTTAAAATTTATTCCTCAGTACTTTTAAATTCGTATTACTCCTCCATTCTTTCAGAATATTCCTATCTTTAAGATAGCTCCAAAATAGTCCCTTAATATGTTTAAAATTGTGTTCCTGCCAACACAAATTTATACATACATTTGGCCAACCTCAGGTACCTTTGCCGATTTCACATATTTAACATTGTTGTCCCCTTTTCTTGTAATACATTAGGTACAGAGAATTGCATTGTGATGAGTCTATTCAGACTATAGTGAGGATAGATTACTATAGAAATACCAGAATATTGTCCATTTCATTGTGGTTTTCCTTCTGTTTTCCTCCATAGATAATTTTGAGATGATTTGATTTAGCTTGATCTCTTAGCAAGCCCTGTAAAGGTTCATTTCCCTTCACTGTTCTGTAAGGTAACGACTTATAATCTGCTATTATCTGCCTTAGAAATGATTAGCAGATGTCCTAATGCGCTAGTGTTCTAAACCAGGGCTGCATGTGAAGCATTTTTTCTCTGTTCTGCAAAATGATTACTACCTGGATGAAGTGTTTTACATTGTGCTTTTTGTCTCATCATTGTGGTGATTATTCTGCACTTGTTAAATCTATGCTAAGAAACTGTAATAAGAAGAAATCCAGGAATATGGAGGAATAAAGGCAACCTAATGGAATCTGATCTCTCTGAATTCAGTCTTAAATCATAATTTTTTAAAAAAGTAGTTACCAGAAATCCTTAAAATAAAATTTTAAGTTACTCAAATGAGATAATTGAAAGAGCTTTTGGATGCAAAAAAAAAGATTGTGTATTAAAAGAAAAGGCAAAATCACCAGAAGAAGGAAAAAATATATTAAATGAACACCAACCTCAGCTTCAGACTCTACCTAGAATTTTCTAAAGAATGACATAATAAATAATAATGAAATAAAAGAAATTTTAAAAAGGAACTAACTTTGAAAACTATGACAAAATATAAATAAATGTATATAAATTATGATGGAATACAACAAACCTGAGGACAAGAAGATGATGACCATCGAGTAATATCCATGGCAAAGGAAAGCAAAACAACAGAATACATGCATACTACAAGTATCTTTCTAGAAGATAAAATGAGAAGGAATTGTGAAGATTAAAAGAAAAATTAAGCTCAGATACTTACTCTGAAGGAAAATGACTTAGAAGCAATGCAGGCAAATTTTACAGATTGAGATAATAAAGCAACGAGAGAAAATGCTCAAACTATCAATTTTTCCAAGATCAATAAAAAAGAAAAACTCCTCTCACTTCCTTTTCAGAAAGTAGAACAAAATGATATGCCAGAAATACTGAAAATGGGAGAGAGATTGGAAACCAATAGAATTTTGCATGGTAACAACAGAATTGACAAAAAAGTGTCACACTTCAAGATAAACAGCCAAAAACAAAAGCGAATCACAGAATCTTACAGTCTCAGAGTTGAGAGAAACTTGAGAGGACATCTAGGCCAGTCTACACCTGAAAAATAACCAACCCCAAACAAGTACATGTACAGCCATTTCTTGAAGATTGTTGAGTGAGGAAAAATTTACCTCAAAATATTCTGTTCTACTTTTAGATAGCTCTAATTTTTAGCCTAAATCTTCTTTTGCAACTTCCATCCATTACCCTTAATTCTACCCTCTGGGGCAAAGTGGAATAAATTTAATTTCTTTTCCCCAAGTACTTCTTCAAAGCCTTAAAGGGAGTTACTATGTGCCCTTTAAGCTTTCTACTGTCTAGGCCAGTGGTGGGGAATCTATGGCCTGGAGGCTACATGTGGCTGGGAAATTTGGATGCAGTCAAAGGGCTGCACCTGAAGACGGAGAAGACCACATGTAGCCTCAAGGCCACATGTTCTAGGCTAAGCATATCCAGTTCATTCAACTGCTCCTCATATAGGATATTCTCATGATCTTTCACTGTCTTGATCTTCTTTGCCTGGATGTTTATTTATTATCAATATGATTCCTAAAGTTTGATACCTAGAACTAAAGAAAATACTGAAGATATGACTTTATCAGGATAAACTAAAACAGAACTATCCCTTCCTTTATCGTATGATTTTTTAAAAATTATTATTATAGTATGAGCTCACATTAGCTTTGGGGGCTACCATATAACAATGAGCCTTTATTTCATTAAAACCCATTGTTCCTGTTCAGACAAATTTCATTTCAGACTCCCTTATCTTGTACCTGTGGAATTGTTTCTAATGCAAGTATAGGACTTCACATATAACCATATTAACTTTTTAGGTACGGATTTTTGTCACCCAACCTGAGAGATGTTATTACCAGTTTTGTATCACTTCAAAGTAGAAAAATAAGCTTTTCATATCTCCATCCAGGTCATTGACACAAACATTAAGTTGCATATAGCAGAAAAGAGATCTTATCAATTCTATATGGCACAATGGGGAAAAAAAGGATTAATGTACATTTTATAACATATGGTTCAATATTAAATGAATCAATAATTGATTTAAAATTATTAAACAAAGAAATATGAGATAAAGTATCCATCACAGCTATATAGAAGAGTTTTTACAAATTTATTCAACAAAAATAATTATGGGTGATGAAATGGATAAATTAATTTATATAAAAATAGGGTTTTTACACAACAAAAATAATCAATATATTCAGCATAAAAAAAGAATGAGACAAACTTTTGACAGTTGGAAGCATCTGTTGCTGCATCCCCAGAACTTCTCATAGCAGGTACCCAATTTATAACAGTAAATTGAGTATCTATCTATCTATCTATTTGTCTATCTGTCTATCCATCTATTTCCATGACCTGTTCTTTAAGATAGTACAGATGAGTTTCCATTCTAAATTACTGTTGCTCTGGACTACTTCCCAAAACTTTAAACCTACTGCACTCTGAAGCTGGGACACCAATGGGCCCCTGTCTAAGGGCTCTTCTGGACCCTCCTGGCCTTAGAGGGATTATCAATAGTAACTGCTGATGTTTTCCTCCCAGTCTGATGTCTTTCTTTTTCTTGACTTCATTAAAGGCGCCATGCCCTTGCTACTTCTTAAACAGGCCTATTCAATGAATGGGCATTACCTCACCCTAAGTGAGTGCCTGCAAAGACCTTGGCCTAAAGGGCTCAAGGTCTCCCAGTGCATCCTGGGTCATCTCCAGTCATCCTGATGAATATCTCGTCACTGGATCCAGATGGCTCTGGAGGATAAGTGAGGCTGGTAACCTGCATAGCCCTCCCTCACTCAAAACCAAGTCAAGTGCAAGTCATGTCATCATTTCTCTGATAGCATGGTCTTCTTCGGCAACAAAGGACGAACACAATGCTCTTGGCTACCATATTCTGCAGTGGTTATGTAGGCTCTTTTACCTTTCTTGTTTGAACATTTGAATTGTATCAGTTAAACTTCCTTAGAAAAGAGTAAAATCTATTCCTTTTTTATATTTCTCATTTCCCACCATCAATAATTTGTTTAAATAAGTCAGGTAGAAGTGTTTTAATTACATGCCATATCTTTTTGTCACCTTTATCTTTTCTTTAATTTTGTGTTTATTTTGATCTTTGCTGTAACAAGTCAACGACTTGGCTGTACATAGACAGCAGATTTTGGAAATTATTTCTGCATCTGTCACCACCTATTTCCTGTCAGATAAAACAGATCCAATTTCATTTATTTTGAAATCACTTGACCCTCACCATGTTTAATACATTCCTACTTTTTTTCTTTAAAAAAAATATAGATGAAAGTTTTCTTTACTTTTACAAACTTTTTTATTCTTGTTTCTTAGCCTCCAAAAGAGAAACTTTTCCAAAATATCTATTTCTTGTTGACTTTTCCTATGTCTACCTTTACATGGAACCAAATATGAGAGTATAATTTGATTTAATTTGGATGAACTTATTGCATTCTCTATAGAATTCCTCGACCTCCTCAGTTCCTGGGAAAGATGTTAGTGGGAGCATTAAAAAATGTCTTCGTGGTGGATTTTTTGCTATATTCACCAACACTATTTCAACACAAGGTGTAAGGTGTTTTTATGAATAGCCTTCAATGCTTTTATAAACTATTTTGTATAAACTACAAACATTCATCAAGACTATTAAATTACAAGGTTATCAGGTGTTTTTATCAATATTCTTCATTGCGTTTATAAACTATTTTGTATTATTTTTCTGTAAAAGGAGCAGTGTGGTATAATAGGTAGCAAACTGCTTTCAAAGCCAGGAAGTCTCTGTTTGAGTCTTACCTTTGACACCCACTGCGTGTGTGACCCTGGGCAAGTCACAACCTCTGAATGCTTTAATAGCTTCTGAGTACCTCCAAGACTCTACATTGAAAAAAAAAAAAGCTTGTCCTACTTCATTGATAGAAGTATTTTCCTCACCTGGAAGTCCCCTGTGTCAATGAAATCAAAGCCTTCAGCCTCTGCTATACACACACAAATACACACACATACACACACACATTTCTCTATGTATTTTGTTTTGTTTTTTATCCCCAGTAGAATGTAAGGTCCTCAAGATTATCTACTGCTTCATTTTTCTCTTTATATTCCCCAGTACCCAGCCCAGGGGTGGGGAATCTGTAGCCTTGAGGGTACATGCAGCCCTCTAGGTCCTCAAGTGTGGCCCTTTGACTGAATCCAAACTTCACAGAACAAATCCTTTTATTAAGGGTCAAACGGCCACACTGGAGGACATAGAAGGCCACATGTGGCCTACCCCACCCCTGACTTAGATCATTGTCTTGTAAATAGTGGTCATTTAATAAATATAGGTTGAATTAAATTCATTTTAATTTTTCCATTTTTCTTCACTAAGGAGGATCTTTGAACTATCTTTCCATTTCACCACAATTTCCTTATATTTTCTCATTTCCTCTAAGACAAGAACATCAGTATTGCTTTAATTTAGTTCTTCCAGTAAGATCAACTTATCCATCATTGGAGAAGACTCTCCCAGCACTCTCTGTTGCTCTTTCCTGACTCTCTACTAAAGTTAATACAAGAATAGAAAGCTTTCCTAGTAGGATTAAAGGTCGTTATGCATTTTTCCTTGTCTCCTGGGTGACTTTGGTCAAACTAATTCATCACTTATCATTGATTCTCTTGATGACAAGTTTCGCTGTCTTCAGCTAGGCTGGTCATCGGGAAGCAGATGTATACTGTCACCAAGACCTACTCACAACCTTTCAAGTATGGTAGAATTGGCTAGGTTGCATGTTTTGCAAATATAGCTCTTGGTCATTTCAGAGGACTGATAAGGAGTATTCCCCATCCTTTGAAAGAAAAGTGGTGACCTATAGGTCAAAGCAAAGCATGTGTTTTCACACACAGTCAATATATTGATTTATTTTGCTCACTGTACTTTTTTATTACAAGGGAGGTGATTGGGGGACCTAGTGTAGAAGTGGATTATTATTTGCACAGTTTGCATCTTATGTAACCTGACGCTTGGCACAAAGGAAGTATTAAAAACATATTTGTCAGTTGGCAGATTTATTTAGCCTTACAACGTTATTTGGTAAGTATGTTCATTATATAATCTAAAAATGAAAATGTGAGGAGAGGAAAAAAAAGATTAAAGGTAAAATTTGTTTCTGTGAAAATTAGCAAAGTATGTTCTATTGAATTATTATTTCTGAAGTTAAATTTGTCCCAAATTATCTGTTCATTAAAATTAAATGTGTGATAAAATGAGAAACTTGAATAATTACTATATCTAAAAGATCTTAGAAAAAGATGCCGTAGGAAGAGGCAGACTACAAGATGAAAAGTGATATAGAAGTAGAATTCTGTAACCTGGAGAGTCTGACTTCTGCTTTACAATTGCAAGAGGGACTTTCTCTTCTAGCTCAAGTAAAGGAAAAAAGCTAGTTGTACAGCAAGTCTGTATTGGGTCCACTTCAGTTATAGTCAATCAAAAGTCAAGCCTCTGGCAAGGAAAGCTAAGACCCCTAGATTTCTGGAATCTGTGAAATTAGGTTATATTTCTGAACCTTTCCAGAACTAATTATTTTGGCTACATGTAGAAAGCTGGATTTTCCAAGGAACTAGATGATCCACCATGTCACATTAGCAAGCCTGAATCTAGACTTGATGAAATCTTAGGTCCTATGAATGTGATGGCATTCTGTTACAGCTGGAGGGGATCTGTAGAGTCTTGACTGAGTTTGAGATTTTGGGGGTTCTAAAGAATATCTCCACCACACTGAACTGAAATGAATCTGTCCTTTCATAAGGCTTGTCAAATCTAGAGGAGCTTACAAATCTTTACAGGGTCAAGATGCCTTACCATAATGATATCTCATCATATTCATTGAGCATGATGATGTACAAGTTGGGTGTACAGAGCCTGGGTGAGATAGCTTGGAGGGGTCACAGTGCTGCTTCGGCATCATGAGAGGTGGTAGGACTGACTGAGAAGACCGGCCTGCTGCATGGTCTCTTGTTAAACTCAATGAGTGGGCAGGGACATACCATGACCTGAAAGTTAATATGAGCACGGGGGTAAGTTTCTTAGTGGGGAAGGGTTTGTGACAACAGGGGGGCAGTGGGAACTTGGGAATTTTCTATGGTCATCTAGGCTAACCCCAAAAGATTAAGTAGCACCTTACTCTCTCCACATCCCCCATCTCAGCTGTGAGTAGGCCAGATGCAACCGGGAGGCTCTTTCCTCCTCACACCCTAACACCTCAGTTTCCCAAGGCCAAATAAAGGTGATGGAAACCAGGAAAAACCCTAGAGGCAGCTATAACAACTGTTTCCCAGGGTCTATGCAAAAACTCAATGGCAGTCAAGAGATGCCTCAGACACAGGATAAGGATAAGGGCTATAGGCTGAGGTCAAGGACATAGACAATTCTAAAGTCTGGGCTTGGTGGTACCTGCAGGTCATTATTGCTGGAACTCAGATAAATTGTTCCTGGTGACCTCTAAAGCACAAATCTAGTTTGGTGTAGGGGCTCTCTTATTCAAGGACAGTGCTGCTGAAAAGAATTCCTACTACAATATGCCCAGCAAGCAATTACCCATCCCTTGCTTGAAGTCCTCCAATCAGGGAGAACCCCCACCTCACAAACTAGCTCATTCTCCTCCAGTACAATTCTAATTGCTAAGATGGGTATTCTTGAGGTCAGAATGCATATATGTCTCTTTAAAACATTTACCGGGTTCAAACAGACCAAATAAATCCCTCCTCAGTATGACAGCCATTGAAATAACTTCTCATTTTTAAAGAGGAGAGCATTGACTTGCCCAAGGTCACTAAGCTTGTAAGTGGCAAAAGTCAACCCATGGCCTTCTGAGCAACCAACTCTTTTCATTATTCCAAGCTGACTTTTTCAGAATTATATTGCTAATGAATGTTGGAGACAAAATTCAAAACCAAATTCTTCCTAACTGCGGGCTTAGCATCCGTACCACTACATTGTTCTGCCTCTCAGGCTAGTAGGAAACTCAAAAGTCAGCTACTCTGACCCAGTGATATCAAGCTCAGATAGAAACAAATCTCTATGTGCTGTGTATTGACATAGAGAACCACAAGTTAACACTATCTATCCTTGCATTCTTATTTATTTTGTTAAACATTTCCCAAACACATTTTAGTGGGTTCAGACTTCTAGAAGTTTTGTAGGCTGGCAGTTGGTCTGCAGGCAGTAAGTTTGGCAGTTCTGCTCTCTAATTTTACAGATAAGGAAACTGAGGCCCAAAGAGGTTAACTGATTTGCCACAGTTAGTAGAAAGTGGCAGAGGCAACATTTGAAATCAGTTTCTCTGCCTCCAAACACATTCCTTTATCTCCTGTAGTACATGACATGTAAACTGAGATGGAAATCTAACCTGAATTCCTTTCAGCACAAAATACTCAAGAAGCCTTTCATCTAATAAAAAAAACAATTTTGGAATAATTGATTATACAGTGCTTTTCTTCTTTACTAGTCTAGGCCAATAAATTCTTTAACAATTGATCCTTAGGTAAACATTCTAATTTTTTACTATGAAAATGATAGATGTTATAAAAGTATGGAAGAAAATAAATTAAGGAGGTTAAATATATGCACTTTCTTCTTTTTTATTTTTCTTTTTTATTAAATTTTCTTTTTTATTAAAAAATATTTTTTTTTCTCTTTCCCACTCCTTACCTCCACCCAAATGAGAGGAAAATAGAAAACCAAAATCCTTTTAACTACATACTTAGTCAAACAAAACAAATTCCTTCATTATCTCTTTCTTCCTTATACCATAACCTCTGCTCTCTTCCTCTTAATATTTTCTTTGGGAAATCACAATCCTAACAGTCTTTGTTTGTTGATCTATTTTCCTATTCCAAAATTTTTGAACAATTTTTGGACACATGTGATGATATGGAATGAAGCGAAACATACCTTTAAATATTTAAAATGAAGTGGAACTAGCTTTCAGAGTTATTGCCTCCTCTGTAGAAGAAAAGGGCTTTCAGAGCATAGCCATATGGAATTTCATAAATTGCAGTCCAGGCAATTTGCAGTTTTCCTCAACTGGAGGGGAAGAATCCCCAGAGGATCATCTCTAGAGAAAGAGAGGGCAGGGAGCAGGATTTTGGAGGAAAGGATTCTTTGGTGTGGGTACAATTGAAGAGGGAGAAGAGCCACCAAAGGAATTTTACATTTTAAGTTAAGTGACCAGAAATTAGGTGTTTGAATCTGGCTGGCCCCATCGTCTATACAGTTTGTGCCTACTGGGACTCTGATGTAGGTATGTCTGTTTTTCTCCAGGAGGCCAAGATAATCACATGCTTTAATTTCCCCTCCTCCTCTCTTCCTCTGCTTGTAGATGCCAGAGATTTACTTTTTTTTTGTTTGGCACAGCATTTGGGGGTCAAGTGACTTGCCGAGAGTTACACAGCTAGTGTCAAGTGTCTGAGGCTGAATTTGAATTCAGTTCCTCCTGACTCCAGGTCCAGTGCATCCATATCTAGTTGCTCCCATCCCCCAGAGATTTACTTTTGAATTCCTGAGGTCTAATAGTTTCTTTTCTCTCCCTAACTCCTGATTTGTGCAGCATTTTTAAAAATTGACTTGCTCTTGATGCAGAACGGTGACTAGGCATTGCTTTTTTTGTTCTCATTCTCAAAGGAGAGGTACCAAAGGAAAGAGTCTGTAAATGGCTTTGTGTAAACAGAAAAAATAAGACAGAGGTTTGAACCATGATCCAAAATTCTAGGGTTTTTTCATCTGTTTTGTTTGTTTTTTAAAACCTAACTGGAGGTTGAGATAGAATCTTATTGTGTTGAATGATTAGTAACATAAGCTTCCCAGCAGCAGAGAAGATGCTGTCTTGTGAATGTGTGTCCACCATTTTGCTTTGTACTTGGTTCATTTTGTAAATCTGGTAGTCACATCAATCTGGTGGGCAAAGGATGAATAATGATGAGCAGTCTCTCTCACTGATTTCTCCCTATGTACAAGGGTGACTAAAGAAGAAGCCAGAATGATGGGAAGAGAAAGATGCAGTTTTGGAGGAGTTGGTTTACTTACATTTCAAATTTGGGGTGTAGAGGACGAAGTAGGTTCACCTTACCATTTGTTTATCTGACATTTCTCTTAAACCTCCAAAAACACCTGTATAGTGCTACCATTTGTTTATAGAGGATTGGGGGGGCCAACAGAATGATTGAAGGAAAATAAACCTGCTTGGTATTAACATTTATTTGCTAGTTATTATTGTTGGCTTCCTGATGAAAGTGAGGTGTTTTGGGCCAGAATGAATCACCCAACTACTCAGTCAAGAAGTATTTATTCACTGAATCCATACTATATTGATAGATTTGTGCCAAATTCCTTCCTTCCTTCCTTCCTTCCTTCCTTCCTTCCTTCCTTCCTTCCTTCCTTCCTTCCTTCCTTCCTTCCTTCCTTCCTTCCTTTCTTCCTTCCTTCCTTCTTTCCTTTTCCCCCAACTTTTCTACTGAAGTTTTGAAAATAGCACATCTTTGATTGTTATATGTGCCAGAAGTTGATGGTATGTTGGGTTTGGGATACGGGGTAGTTACTCTCTTTGCTGTTTTTATAACAAAAGATCTTGCTGAGAAGAAAATCAGAAGGAGGATTTTGGCTTCTTCTAACAGTGTAAACCCCAAAGTGATATCTCTGAGGCAGTTATAGGAAGGGGGGAGGTGAGAACTGAGAAGAGCTTTAAAAATAAAGGGATCTGATAATTAGATTTAATTGGGTCATCTCATTACTAGACTCATAATTAATCTAATATATCATTTGGTGCTATGACACATAGCAGGTGCAAATGATGAGAAAGCATTATTTTAGGGCACAAAATAGCTCATACAAAAGTGAGAAAGGAAAACCAATAAAAGCTTTCAATTTTAATTTGTTTAACAAACAAAAAAATTCATGCTCATATATGTAAATGTGTGCTAACATTCAACTGGCTAAGTGTTAGAATGTACATGTATACCTATCAATACAGTATTAGACCTATGTGCAGTGTTTAGTGATTGTAGATAAAATCTGAAAAAAATAGGTGTTTTAATAATCTTTTGTTTTTACCCCAAGAAACCTATTTCACTTACAAATGTGCCATTAAGGCAGAGAAGTATATAAAAATAGACGTGTTCATAAAAAATTACTTTAAGACAAGATAAGTTAAATGAAATATATATATATATATATAATATCCATCTTCCTCCCAATTCAGAATTCCAATAATACATCACTGCATGTTGAATATTGAGCATTAATCCAGAGGAAGCTAAATGTGAAGTGCATCTGAATCTGATTGTACATCCAGAGGAATTGATGCCAAAGCAAGAGACATAATTTGCAAATATTTTGCTGTACAGGGGGACTTGTGGCATTGTACCAAACCATACACAATGCTCTAAAGAGCTGTCAATTTGTATTATTTACAGTGCTTTATTCTGCAGTCCTTTGGCTATGAGCCAGCTTTTGATATGGTGTAGACTTTTTGGCCCTTTACCCGAGTTTGCAATTGGAATAGATTTAGAATCAGACCCAAAAGTGGGTGATTGTCTACGCTATTTAAGAGCTATTGTGCCTGGACATGGATTTCCCAGGTCTCAGAGGAATAGTAAGGAAAACCCCAAGATAAAACACTATGATATGCTTTAGATCTTTGCCAGTTTCATATTTCACAGATGCAGGATTATGTCTTTAAAAAAAAAATAACCATACAAAATGGTAGCCAAAAAGAAACAAGGCATCGGGAGTTTAGCCAACATGATGAAATTTCAAAACTTTATACATTATAAACCCTACATATACTCAGATGATCTGGTTAACTTAAAGGTCATTTGTTGAGTTTTACAAGGCCTATCCACCAAAAAACCTCACCCTCTACCCCACTTGCATAGCCTGACCTAGGACCTGAAAAGTTCATTATTAGGCAGCTCCTTGCATAAGTGCTTAATGTATTTTAAAATTAGATTTAATTCTATTGCCCTTAGAAGTCTTATTTTAAGATGAGCCCCTGTTACCTAGTAAGAATGATATATTAACATGTTAGCATATAATGTGGTGTTAATTGTAGGAATATTGCTAATGAATGTATTACCTTAACCAGCAAGCTACTTTTCCATCAATAGGTTCCTAAGGGAATGAGCCACAGAATGAACAAGTATTTTTGTCGGTTTTTGGAAAAGGAAATGTCTATAGTTAGGAATGTTATGGGGGCAGAAGAGGGTCTGTAATTGGAGACATGACAAAACAGGAGTTCTCCTAGTATAGAACAGCTCAGAGAGAAAAACAGCAAGATCAAGAGCCCTCCAAAGTGGGTTCCCTGCTTTGTCTCATTGTTTTTCATTATTGTTATTATTATACAAAAATCTCCTTCCATGCTTTTTCCATATACCTTTCTCTTAGGCCTCTTTTGAAAAATGTTCATACAGTTGGAGACCTAACTAGAAATTCTGTTACCTGGGATAATTTCAGTTAAAGTGAGGATGTGGGTGAGAGAGGAAATTTAAGGTAGGATTGCTCCTGGGAATAGTTGATGTAGATTGAAAAAAAGAGAACTGGTCATCCAGAGTATCTGAAAAAGCTAGAGTTGGAAGGAGAACACTATTAGCCAAATACTGAACCTATTGGGAAAGAGGGAGAGTAACTGGGGATCTTTACATGGTAACAAAGATCTATGTGGACAGAATGAAATAAATATGAAAGCAGGATGAACAGTTGTCAAGTCACGGTGACCAAGGAAGCATCTAAAGGTAGAAGTAGAAAAGAGTATATGCTAAATCTCCCTTCAAGTTTAGTGAGTCAAATGGTGGAAGAGAAGGGATAGCCAATTTTGGAGAATGTGTCAAGACGTGGGTTGTTTTCAGGAGGAAGCTGGGTCTCAGTGAGCAACAGACAATGAAACGAGTTTGAGGAAGAGGAAATGCAGGACCTAAAAGCATACCTTTATAACTTGAAGGGAATTTTGTGATCATTTGAGAGGTGGGAAAAGTGAGAGGCCAAGAGAGTTGACTTGCCTTGTCTATTGTATGACAGAACCAAGATTCAACCCAAAGCTATTAATTCTAAAGTCGTTTGTCTTTCCATTATACCTCAATAAAAGGGTCCAGAAGTTGATGTAGAAAGAATCACAAGAGAAAATAGAAAGTGAAGAAGCCTACATGTGAATTTACGGCAAGGAAAGATGAATGGAAGTGGAAGCAGCAAGGGGATTTTAGGAAATCTCGCCCCTGTCCACTATCTAGTAGCTGCCTTTTTGTGGTTGTTTGTTTTCAGTTGTGTTCATGATCTCATTTGGACTTTTCTTGGCAAAGATACTAAAGTGCTTGCCATTTCTTTTTCCAGCTCATTTTACATTTGAGGAAACTGAGGCAAACAGGGGTGAGGTGACTTCCCCAGGGTCACATAGCTGGTAAGTGTTAAGGCTGGATCTGAACTCAGGAAGATGAATCTTCCAGACCTGGCACTCTATCCACTACCAGGTAGCTGCCTATTTTTAACTAATTATTCTTCCTACTGTAGAATGGCAACTATTATCAGTGCCCTCTAAATTTGTACAAATCCCTAATCTTCTTGCCCTACTTAAACATCTATATTCTTGTTATAATCCATGGAAAATTTGATCATCAGGAATGAAAGCAGAAAAATAGCATTTATAGAAATTTAGAATGAAAGGGATGTCAGAGAAATAGAATATCTTCTTTACCTAAAGACCAGTTCCAAGTTCAAACTTTCTTAGCAATTGTTGGGAAAACTTAAGGGAAATCATTATAATCCTGATCAGATTTCAACTTCATTTCTACCTTATAGACAAGGAATAAATCAAGATAGTCACCAGAGTCAGGCTGTGAAAGTGGATAGCAGTAGTGAGTGTGAATTAGCTGAAAGGGAAAAAAGAAAAGTCACTTTAATCCTGAACTAACAAAAATTCCAACCTTCAGTTCTTTGAAGTATTATAAGTGAAGAATCAATGTCTAAACAATTTAGACATGTTCCTCGGCACATTAACATAAAGTCACTTAATGCCTTTTAAGTTTCCAGAAAGTTCTGGCTTGGCACAAAACCAGCGAAGGAGCAGTCATGCATTCCGGTTTCCCTAGACTTAAACAGAAGTGGCTGAAAATTTTCCTTATGTTGATTTCACAGGAGACTTTTTCATCTTATATGCAGTTCCTTCTCCTCTTCCTCCTCCCAAGCCCTGACCACTTTTCTTCTGAATATGATTAGATTTAATGTAGGGAGCAGTCCAATTACTTTACCCACAACTTGGAATAAAAAATAATAATAATAAACTATGTACTGAAAAGGGTAAAATATCTGGATGAATAAATGCAAAAACATATGTGGGACATCAGGAAGAGCTCTGAAAATATGGTATAATGAAAAACAAGTTGGATTTGGAGTCTGAGGAACTGGATTTGACTCTTTCATTTGCCACCTACTACTAAACTGACTTTAACAGTTCACTTAACCTTTGAGGGTTTTAATGTCCTTGCCTATTGAGGAAACTGAGATAGATCACTGCTAAATGCCATCCAGCTCTAAATCGAGGATCTCAGACAAATATAGTTGTAAACAAATACAAGTGTACATTTCTAAGAAAAAAAGTTTCAAAATACTGTGAGTCCTTCAACACAGCTAATTTTTGATTACTTTTCTAATTCCTAAATCTAAGGAATCTAATTCCTAAATCAAAGGTAGAATCTCAGAGAAATTAGGGTCATAAAAGTTCAGATTAGTTTCATTGCACCCTTGGATAGCCCTGGAATACAGTCCCTGTAGCATTTTAGAACCCTTAGCTTACTTCATGGGTTAGTTTAGGACTTGTGTTGTACCAGGGGCAGCTATGTGGTACAGGGGAGAGAACACTAGACTTGGAATCAGGAAGATTCATTTTCACTTACCAGCTGTGTGACTCTGGGCCAGTCACTTACCCCTTTTTTGCCTTGGCTCCTCATCTGTAAGATGAACTAGAGAAAGAAATGGAAAACAGTTCTAGTATCTTTGCCAAGAAAATCCCAAAAGAGGTCATGAAGAGTTGGAAACAATTGAACAAAGACAACCCCAACACCAACATCCCCTGCTGGAAGTTGTTCCTCCTCTCTGCTCCAGGATCTCATTCTCTTCTATTTTCTATTATCTTATCTGTGGACCATTAGAATGTAAATTCCATTAGGATAAGGAATATTACCAGGCCTTGTATATCTTAAGGCTTTAACTTTTGTTATTAAATTCAATTAATGAGCACTTATTATATAATACTATGTGCTAAGCACTGTGCTAAGCCTTGGGGATACCAGAACAAAAATGACACAGATGCTCCCCTCTAGCAGCTCATATTCTACTGAGTTGAATTGAAGGCTTTGCTGCTTACTATATAAGGGACTAGAATCCAGGACTGGACCCTAATCTTCTGTCCTTTCCACTATATCTTGTAGTATACAGCGAGAACAGTATATATAATGTACTTCCCTAGCATAGAGGAAAGTGGGCTGGATTTAATGTCAGAGAGTTGACTCTTTTACTTACCGTAACTTACTACTCATGTGATGCTGGGCAAGTTATTTAATCTTTCTAGGTCGTAGTTTCCTCATTTGCAAAATGAGAGGAGTTACTAGGAATCCTAGTTAGAGGAGGAATTCAAACGTCACAGAACAAATCCCTTTAACAAAAGGACTGGTTCTATAAAACTTGGATTTGGTCAAAAGGCCGCACCCAAGGACCTAGAAGGCCACATGTGACCTTAGGCTGCCAGCTCCCCACCCCAGGACGAAGTGATTTCAAAACACTCTTCTGGCTCTAAATTCATAATAATTTAATTCAGCCAGCATTTGTTAAGTATGACCTATTAACTTTCTCAGGTATTTTCTGAAACATCATCTTTTTTTTTAATGATGCACATACCCTCATTTATTGTTCTATCAAATTATGATTATTATTTCTAGAAGCAAAGAAACCTCAGAGTCTTCTGTTGTTAGGTAGCATGAAATCTGATAAAATTCTGATTTTCAGTTATACATTAATGCAATCTGTAATGAGAACCCATTCAAAAGTATTATCTAGGCCTCAAAAGGACAATGGACCACCACTTGACAGTCTTTTCTTTTTTTCTTTACATTTTTCCTTTATTTTTCACTTAAAATGGTAACTGCATGGTTTAAATGCTTTCTCCAGACTGACATAATATGCTTGGATTAAAGTCCTAAAAGTAGTTCAAACATATATTCAAAGGGAAAAAAGAAAACAAACAACAATATTTTATTAATTGACATAGAGAGCTCTGAATGAGGAAATTTCCTCTACAAAGGCCCATTACCTTCTTTATAATTTTAGATAAATTGCTTATAACACAGAGAGGATAAATGACTTGCCCAGGGTCACATAGTTAGATTTTGTTGTGGTTGAGACTTGAACCTAGATCTTCCTGCCTCCTGGGACCATCTATTCCCTATGACGTTCTACCTCTGAGTATATACTGGTTATTAATATTAGATGTTAATCATGTGTTGTTACATTTGGGAGGATGAAAAACCCTGTTGTTTACTAGAAAATGTGGAATGTTTTGGACCTGGTTCAAATTTCAATTCTTTAATGTAACCTTTATATTTAGGTCCAGGTTCTACATCTGTAAACAAAGGAAACTGAACAAAATTTTTAAGATTTTTTTCTTGCTCCAAATCTATGACTGTGTATTTGAATTTTATATACTAAACTTCAGAAATTCTATTCTAGTTTTTACGGAAAATACAAATAGGAAAATGCTTATGGCCCTTATCTTTAGAGTGATTCTCCCTCTACACATCACATTTCTGTCAACCCCCTCTCACAGGAGGTAGGAAATTTATTAGCCCAGCTTCTCATTTCATCCTCTGCTAACACTGTCACCATCATCCAATTTTTGCCTGGATTTACACTTGGCAATGTGGGGTTGGGATGGATCTGGCTCAGAACTGTGATTTTCCAAACTTGGCCAAAAAAGCTTGAAGATATTAAGAAATGTGAATGCCAAGAAAGAAAATATCCCTGGCTCTTTATGCCAACTCTAGTACTGATACTTTGATCAAAACTTTGAGAATACCTTTTCCCATTCAAGCGGATAGCTCCTCATCTAATCTATGGGACTCACTAATTTTCTTCATTTTAGAATACACAGAGCTGTTTTTAAGCTAAAATGTAACCCATACTGCTTGGACTCTTCAGGCTCATCTACCTGTTTGAGAGATTCTGAGACTAGCTGTAGGTAGTGCTGTTTCCCTTTACCTCTTTAACTGTAAATTCCTAGTATCTCATTTTTTCAACAGTTTGGCTTACCATCTGAAAATAATCACTTCCTTCATTAAATTCCAACTGGGTTTTGTACCTCTGATATGCTTTTACCTTATTTTTTTTTTTTTTGAGGTGGGGAGCTAAGGGTTTAAATCAGCAATTTCATTGGTATAGGGAATTCTGGGAAGGGAAAATTCCTCCAATTAATGCACCTCCATTACAACTTGCAGTCCTAGAGAGTTGTCTAGGGCCCAGGGTCCCACAGCCAGTATCTGTCCAAAGTGGTAATTAAACCATCTCCAAAGCCACTCTGTAGTGACTATACCAGGTGGTCCCAACACTTGTTAGACACGTAAAAGCTAACACCATCTTAACTCAGGTTTGATAGTGGGACCAAATGAGGTATGTAAAAATGATTTAATATTTAACAAAATAAGATTTGCTTTTCATGGGGGAAACTCATGGAAGAAGGTAACAAAACAAGGTTATGCAATATGGATATGGGGGCACTTAGCTTTTGTGCATAAACTACCCCCCCATACTTTTATGGAAATGTTTGATTAGTAGGGCAGGATAAAGTGACTCCTCTGGACTTAAGAAATTTCTTTAGTTTGAGGAGCCTACATTCCATATGGGTGAGATTTATTTTTATTTTTGCACTAATCAAATTAATAGAATATTACATATTACATTCTATTAAATGAACATAATATAATAATATTAATAACTCACTTTAATTTAACATTTACAGCTAGGGAGAGTATAATGAATAGGACACTGAATAGGAAATCAGGGAGGCCTGAGTTCAAATTCTGTCTCAGTCAATTATTGGCTATTTGACCTTAAACAAATTGCATAATTCTCTTGCCCTCAGTTTCCTCATGTTTTAAGTAGGGATAATGAGGACAATTGCCTCACAGATTTGTTAAGAACATCAAATGAGGTAAAATGTGTGATGGCTTTGTAGACCTTAAAGTGACACAAATGTTGGGTATCATCATCATCAATATCGCTATCATCATTATTGTATTCTTACTGAGTCTCAGAAAATATGAGTGACTTATCTATAGTTAGGAAATAAAAAATCCATCATTCAAATGCTTGGCTTCTGACTTGGCCTACTTATCATTTTCTTATAATTCCCTCTCTCTCTCTCTCTTTCTTTCTCTCTCTCTCTCTCTCTCTCTCTCTCTCTCTCTCTCTCTCTCTCTCTCTCTCTCTCTCTCTCACACACACACACACACACACACACACATAGAGGTTCTGATTCATCAGAATAGTCTCTGACCAGCCTGAGAGGACTTCAGCCACATTTTCAAGGAAAATCTCTTATAGGTCAAAAGTACAGGTCGATAAGATAAATAAGGTGATGTGTGTCAAGAGCTACTCCAAAAATAATATACATTATTTCAACCATTATTATTTTGGTTTCTATAACTAAGTGGTCTCCAAATTGTTCTTTATGTTTTTCTTGTTCTGCTGAGAATTTTTAACGTTGAGAAGTGTTATTAAATTTCAGTTATAGAATTTTAATATCTTGGGATGGGGAGACCTGAGCTCATACAATAATAATACCTCACAATTAGATAATCCGTAAGGCAGTTAGGTGGTGTAGCGGATAGAGTTCAGGGCCTGGCGTCAGGAAGACTCATCTTCCTGAATTCAAATTTGTCCTAAGACCAGGAGTGGGGACCCTGTAGCCTCAAAGCCACGTGTGGTCCTCAAGGTCCTCAAGTGTGGCCCTTTGACTGAATCCAAACTTCACAGAGTAGATTTGGAGTTGGACACAACTGAAACTGAACAACAACGCACTTTTATACCTGCAATTTTTTTTTTATTTATCTTACTTGACCTTCATAACTTTTCTACAAGTTAGGTACCATTTAAAAATTTCCACTTTACAGATGTGTAAAACAAAGACTCAAAGAAGTTAAGTGTCTTGCCCAGAATTACACATCTGGGAGTAGGATTTGAAACTAGAGCTTCCTGCATCTACATCCAGGCTTTTTGCAACAAGACATGTTGCTTCAACTATGTTGGTTGTTGTTCAGTGGTTTCAATCAGATTCAACTCTTTGTGACCCCATTTGAGGTTTTCTTAGCAAAGATACTGGAGTGGTTTGACATTTCCTTCTCCAGTTCATTTTATAGATGAAAAAAACTGAGGCAAACAGGGTTAAATGACTTGCCCAGGGCCACTCAGGTAGTAAGTATCAGAGTCCAGAATCTTCTTCCCTCTAGGCCTTTCCTCTCTCCATTGCACCATCTTGCTATCCCAACTATCGCTAATGTGATACATAACTAAATATAAACCTCCCTCTACTGCATTCCTGACAAGAAATCATCGACCCTGTTCTCAAACCACATTGTCAGGGAATTCAGAATGTGGTCCCTTCCACTTGTGGTTAACTCTAATTGTTACATTTTTTTCTTTGTATCGAGTGGAAATCCTCTTCTTTTATCTACTCCTGTTAGATCCGACCTTGGCGCCAAGCAGAACAAGTGCAATCCCTCTTCCATATGATGGTCCTTCAGACACTTGAAGACATCTCACTTCCTTCAATGTGATTCTTTCTCTACATTTGGTGACAGTTGTAGGAAGCAGCTGTAGAACAGTGGAAACAGCTTTGACCTTGAACTCAGAAGGCTCTGCATATGAACAAGTTACCTGGCAACTTCCTTTGAGCCTCAGTTTCCATATTAGTGTAGGGAAGTAGAAAGGCACTTTCACTGGTCAGTAGCATGGTCAGGTTATTTTTAGTAAAGTCAAGAATATGGACTACATTACTTTGCCAACTCCCTTTACTGTTCTTCATTGGATTCATCTGCGTAACAGGTCAGAGATCTTGGGAGAAAAGCAAACTTCATAGTCAGTAAGTCAAAATAAACATTCATTATACACCTAGTAGGTACCAAGACACTGGGCTAAGTACTTGGGCAGCTTCTATGCAATTCTTTTGTAGAGCACCCTGAAATGGGTTTTTGAAATATAATATCTCCGTTGGGATTTAAATGGGAATCATAGGAATAATGATTCAGAACCAGATACAGGTAATTAAAACAAACTTTCATCCTAGGCTGGAAGCATTTGTCCTGTTTTGCATTCTAAGTCCTTTAAGCACAGCTATGACTGAAGTAGCTAGTGTAAGCTTGGGCCTGAGCAGAAAGAGGCTTTCTAGCCCTTTTACTCTAGGAGATAGGATTTGAGATGGCTAAGAAATGACTCTGAAGAGAGAAATCCCAGAAGTCAGTGGTAAAGAGAATGCTAGAGTATGAAGACAGCAGAGATATCTAGCCAAGGGAATACTACCTGCAAATGAGATCAGAGTATTCTCAACAGAAAGTAGTAGAGAGAGGTGTGATTAATTAACAGAGGATGCTGATATAGTTTTAAGTTAATCCAAGCAAGTTTGTATCTTGACTCCATGTATTCCCTTCTCTCTGTTTCTCTTTCTTCTCCCCTCCCTCCTTGTCTCTCTCTCCTTTCCTCTTTCCTCTCTCTCTCTCTTTCTCTCTCTCTCTCTCTCTCTCTCTCTCTCTCTCTCTCTCTCTCTCTCTCTCTCTCTCTCTCCCCCTCCTTCTCTCTTTCCCTTCCTCCCTTCCCTTTTCTCTCACTGAGGCATGTTCCCACACACATATCTGCACATACATACCTACATATATGTATATATTCATAAACACATATTATAAGCATGCCTTCCCCTATATATGTACATACACATATAAGTACATTACAAGGATGCCTTCCCTTACTGGTGGCATTGTAACCTGAGGGAGCGTATGCATATCAGGGGAGTCTTATCTTGTCTCTTTATTTGTGATGTCATTTAAATCAAGGTCTTTTTTTTTTCAACCTACATGTCCTCTGTCCAGCTCAGAAGAACAAATGCACCACTGGGGGCTTGTGAACTATTGTTTTAGTGGGTGGTACCCCCCAGAGGTTCTTAGGCCTGGGAAGGCTTTTCTCAAATGAAAAAGAAGATACCCTCGGTTTTATATCTGTAAAAGGGGAATAGTTGAACAGGGATACTTTGCAGTGTTTGTATTGAGGCCAAATGAGATAATGCATGTAAAGCACTTAGTAAACTATAAAGCACTCTATAAATGTCAGTTATTATTTTTATTAGGGATTTAGCTGATTCCCAACTTTATAAGCTATAAGGATTGTATTGTCTTTCTACTAATTTGAAAAATCTTCCAAACCACAGAAAGGTTATTCAGTACTAGAAGCAGGTTTTATTAGCTTCCTTTTGCTAGGAAAAACAGACAGCCTTGTTTTTTCAGAAAATAAATATGTGGCCCCAACATCTGACTTAATGGAGAAGAAAGAAGAAAAAAAAATCAGGTTAGTGGCAGATTTTCAGAAATTATTTCTTACAATTATCTGGTTCACTAAAACATATATTTTAGAAGTGAATATGATGGATGACATTTAAAAATATAGGTGTGTCTTGTTGAAAATTGTATAAAAAATAATTTTTTGTTTAAAATATTTTAAAGTTTGGATATATGATCTGTCTCATAATTCTTCAGAAAATATTTTTAACCTTACTAAGTAATCTCTTTTTCCATTTATTTTCTAACTCATTTTATTTATGGTGGAAAATAATTTAATGGTACCCTTACACTGAGAAACAAAAATTATTTACACCATGTTCAAAATGTGAATTCCTGGTCATTCATGTTTTGAGAATTGTAAACTATTTATTAAATATCCTTCAGGGAAAACTGCACGGTAATCCAGGCTTTTAGCTAACAGAAATAAAACTTAAGAAAATAAATGTGGAATAAGGAACTGTATTTATTTAAATTAAGTTACATCAAGATGTTGACTCAGAAACAATGGTCAAAAGACTTTGAGAAGATTTTGGAATCACCATACCCAAGGTAGCTGATGAACTGTATAATATTAAAGATATTAAATCTCTAATTTATGAAATCAATATTTAAATAAAGTTACCTATTCAAGTTAAACATCTAGAGATAACTCATAACTTAACAAAAGAAAGTATATCTTTACAAAAAGACAAGCACATTTTGAGTTCCTTTTGATTTATTCAGCAGATATAGTCAATGAAAACTTCTCTAGTCTCTGATAGGTTAGGTTTCATCTTATCTTGCCCATAACCAGGTCATCATGACATGTCCTAGGCAGCTTAAGTTCATTTCATAGCCAATCTAATCTTCCTCCACATCCTAGTGGAACTTGGACTCTTGCCCTGGGGGCTCAAGTGCTCTGGGGGCAAGTTTTCACCTTAATGACTTCTTAAGTCTTTTTAGATAAATATCGATGATCCTATAAATGCCTCAGTTGCCCCAAAGAGAGGTTTCTTTTTAATCCTACTTGTTTCTGTTGTTCCTATTTATCAACGATTTATGAGGATCAGTGAGGATATAAATGACATACTTATCAAATTTCAGGTGATACAAAGTTGAGGGGCAGGGTGGAAATGAAAAAATCTAGATTGAACAAAACCTTGATAGGTTAGAAGATAACAAGATGAAATGTAACAGGGACAAATGTGAAGTCTTTGACATGGATTCCAAAAAGTAAGGACACAAATACAGGATTGGGAAAATGTGATTAGAAAAGAGTCTACAAGGATGGCCAGGCAATTATGAACCAGACAGCTCATGTGAAAGCCACATTAACACCAATCTATCAGTGAATCTGGGATAGCATTGATGTGGGTGTTTGTTTTTTCTGTTAAGAAGGAGAATGTTAAAAATGAGGGAGGTGGCAGGCTCTCAATACTCTGCCCTCATGGGTTGCTCATAAGAGGATGTTTGTTGATTTTATAGTACTTTACCTATCTATCTATCCATCTATATCTATCTATCTATCTATATCTATCTATATCTATATATATCTATATATATATAAAATCACTGAAAAGCAGAGGGAGAAAGAATCTGAAAAAGGAAGCTACCCATTCCTTTGGGAATAAAATTATGTTCTATTAATGAACAGACACAAAATAATACATCTTGTAATTCTAAGAGAATATTTGTATATTTCAACTGTTGTCAGTGGACAAACAAAGGAGGTTGGTGACAAGCTATCAAATATCTACAGAATCACAGAGTCTTGGAATTGGAAGGTACACCAGAGGATTAGCACCTCAACAAGAATCTCTTGTACAACATACAGCATTTGTTCATCAAAACTTCACATGAAGAACACAAAGGAACTCAGTATAACTGTGGTTAAACCCTTCCATTTGTGGATAGTTCAACTTGTTAGTTTCTCCTTATTTCAAGCCTAAATTAGTCCCTTTATAACTTCTATCCATTGTTCAAATACAAAAAAGATATTTATGTCTATTTGAAAAATTTGCAAAAAAAAAAAAATTGCTCATAAGAGTTTATTTCATGTGTACATGTGAATGGGAAAATCTTTATTTATGGCCTAATACTACATTGGAGAAATTAAAATCAATGGTAATTAAGTAAATTTCTTTAGTTTGCATAAATATATGTATTTGGTCATTTTTCTGAAAATATTAATGTGGCATAAATGCTAAGTAAACAATACAAAAAAATAAAAATGAAACTAAATACTGTGAAATTAAAGAGAAAGGTTGTGAAAAATACAGGCCCTTCTTTTCTGAACTTGTCCCCATCACCCCATTCCAAGTCCCTGCCCAAAAAACAACCTTAGTGACTCCCTCTTATCTCCATAGTTAAAGAGAAAATTCTCTGGCATTTAAGACTCTTCCCCACCTGGTCTCTTTCTGTCCTTTCAGTAACTACATACTTTACTCCTCTCTACAAAAGCTGTGGTCCAGACATTTAGGGGCCCACTCATTCCTTGCGTAAAAACATCATCTTCTGTTTCTGACCCTTTGCTTTTCCTTCTATGTTGAAAATGCCCTCCCTCCTCATGTCTGCCTCTTGAGGTCCTGACTTCTTTTATTCAATTCAAGCAATTCAAATGCTGCCTTCTTTAGGAGGCCATTCCAATGTCCTAGCCATCTAGGCCTTGTTCTCTAAAGTTATTTTCCTTTTACTCAGTATCTACCCTACATACACCTGTTTATTTGAGCGTTCTCTCCCCATTTAGGGACAGAGACTCTTTTTGTATCTTTACCACCTCTGTAGTTATCATGGTGCCCGGATTGCTTTTTTTCCATTTTTTTTTTATTCTTTATTATGTAACCTGCACCTCAAAGCCCATTTGCAGGGGTCTCTCCTTATCGTGAGGATGGATGACTCAATGTCCTTCAGGTGTGAGAGGGTGGAGGTGGGTGAGAGCTCAGGACAAGAAAGTTTCTGATCTTTGGCTTTTTGGTTTAGTGCTTCCAAAGAGAAGAAAGAGCTTATTGTGGTAGAGACTTCAAAATTTCCACTGTGGTAAGTTCTGAGACTCTCCAGTGGTTGCTCAGAGATATCTCGCTCCCAAAGGTGGGACTCATTTACTATGTGTATTCTCTGCTAGATACATATTCTCTTCCTTAGCTTCTTTGATTTCTGTTCGCTGTCAATTTGGATAACTGGGTTTGTATATTACTAGCTATGTCTGTTTGTTATTCTGTTGGTTAGTGAGGAGAGAATGGCCATCCTGTGGCCCCAAGCTCTTATTCCATTCTGGCACAGCAATCAAACTCTCTAGACTTGCAATGTGGACACATATAACTTACATGGGTAAAACACAGCACACACACCTCTGTATAATTTGCGAGGGTTAAATCACTGAGGAACAAAGAGGATTTATTTAGAGATAAAGATATTTTTTAAAATCACATTTTTGAAAAAAAAATAAAGGATTTTATTATAAGCTTTGTATCCATAACCATTTTGATTGAGATACCTGTTGGCATGAAAATCAGCACTAAACAGGGGAGTATTGGGGCATGTCTTATGAATAAAAATTCATTTTTTTCTAGTTTTCTGCTTTAGCAATACCTTGACAGTAATGTGCAGAACTTTCTTTTCTTTTTCATCTTTCTCTTCCTCCTTTTCCATTCCTTCCTTTGAAATTGTTCCCCACAAATTGGTATCTTTACCAAGATTAATTTGGTCAAAATTAGTTTGTACAGCAAAGACTCTTTGGGAGTCTTTGTTCACCAGATTTTTAAAAGCAAAGGTTCACCAGATTTTGTTCACCAGATTTTTAAAAGCAAAGGTTATAATTTCAGAAGCAAAAGGTAAATCAGACATTAAAAAAACTTAGAGTCATGCAAATGTTAAAAATGTCTAAAGAATAAGTTAGCTCTAAACTTAGATTCCACAGAACCCTACCTAGGACTATCTGTGACAACTTAAGTAGCATTACTGATTTCTTTAGGGTAACATTACTGACAAATTGTGTACCCTGTATAGATAGTAATATACTGAGCTTGTCTGAACTTTGCACTATTATCTGTTTCCCTGTCTCCTCCACTTTCAAATTATCCAGGCCCTTATCCTGACTGTCAGACCCTCTCCTAATCATGACAGCCTCTATAAATTCTTTCTATACACCACTGATGTCTGACTTTTGGCCCAATAACTCTGAGGAAACAGAGTTATTGCAGGTGTAGACAAGAAATCTTGAATAATTGTTGACATTCAATTAAATGCCTATGGAAGGTAGCAGTTGAGCGTTAACAGGACCTGGCATTGCTGCTGAGTGAATTCAAGTGTTGTTTCCATTGGAAATAAATGTGAATATTGTGGAATTTTTAGGAGGTGTATGTCAGTAACAAACGAGCAAGGGTCAAATTACATTCCTGCTAAAATGAGAATTTCATCACGTGTTGGTGACAGAGGGCCATTGTTAACATAAGAATGTAATTTGTTTAAATGGAATCATCTTAGTACAAGGGATAAATAAGTGACTATTCTTCCCAATAGTCCGATTACTAATTTACGGTTTTGCTATCCTAATTACTACAAAGTAACCATAAGGATAGTATCATAGAAGATAGGCATACATTCAATCATTCATTTCTTCAAAAACTTATAGTTAAATAAGTGCAAAGCAGTTTGATGATTACAAAAATGAATATCACCTTTTCAATGTCCTCAAGGGGCTCCTAATCTGGTAAAACCATTACCAACCTTTTCTCTGATACCAAAGAACAGTAAGCAAAATGGCACCTCTCACTTGAGGAAATG